>ML426486.1:21797-47589 GCA_005239525.1 Nicotiana knightiana | reverse complement strand
GAGGGGGGTTAAAAAAACACCCCCCCCCCCCCCCAATGGATAAATTGGGATTTTGGAATGTAAGGGGTCTAAACAGGCAAGATAAGCAGAGAGAGATGAGTATGTACTTGCACAATGCTAGAGTAGGCATGTTTGGACTCTTGGAGGCAAACATTAAGAGACAAAAAGCATCGTTGGCTTCTCTTAATCTTTGTAATGGGTGGCCTTTTAGTCACAATTTAGCACATCATCCGGGTGGGAGAATCTGGGTGCTATGGAAACCAAACATCTTTTATGTGAATATTACTGATGTATCAGCTCAAATGATGCACTGTGAGGTGGAACACAGAGGGACTCAACACAAGTTTCAGCTAACATTTGTGTATAGGTTCAATGACCAAGCTCTAAGAAGAACACTATGGCAAGAACTGGAACAAATCCATGGTGTCACTAGTAAGACATGGGCAGTTATGGGTGATTTTAATTGTGTACTAAATAGAGATGAAAGGGTGGGTAGTCCAATCACAGTTTTAGAAATAAAAGATTTCAAGGAGTGTGTAGGAAGATGTTCACTACAAGAGCTTATATCATCTGGTTCTTTCTTTACCTGGAATAACAAACATGGAGATGCTAGTCGTGTCTATAGCAGAATTGACAGGGTACTAGTTAATGGAGATTGGGTGATGAAATTACCAGGATCAGAGGTTCATTTTTGTAATGAATGCCTTATAGATCACTGCACGACTTTGATTAACTAGGATAAGGAGTCTCAAAACAGCCAGCACAGATTTAGATAATTCAATATGTGGAACCAAGCTACTGATTTTATCAACGAGTAGAAAGCAACTGGAAGAGGGGAATTGTAGGTACTATGCAGTACAGATTGGTAGGGAAGATGAATAGACTTAAATCCACATTGCAAGAAATCAATAGAGCTCAATTTGGAGATATATAAGGGAACGCTGAACAAGCAAAGAAAGAACTGGAGGAATGTTAAAGTGAGCAGCAGAAAGATCCTTTAAACATAAGGCTGATCAAAGAAGAGGCACAACTAGCAAAGCAATTTCTACACTGGAACTTGACAAGGAACCAGTACCTTAAGCACAAGTGCAAAGTCCATTGGTTGAATTCAGGGGATATGAATACCAAATTCTTTCATAGTATGCTGAAAGTTAGGAGAAATGCTAACAAAATATTCACTATAAAGGATAATGCAGGGAACACCAGAAATGATATGGAAGGTATTACTGAAGCTTTTGTGAAGTATTACACTTCTTTGCTTGGTACTAAGACTGGGAACAGAAGAAGGGTATGCAGTTCTACTATTAAGCAAGGTCCTGTAGTTTCAGAGAAACAAAGAGGTATATTGGTTGAAGAATTTACAAGGGAAGAAATGAAACAAGCTCTTTGGGAAATAGCAGGGGATAAAGCACCTGGACCAGATGGCTATGGTAGCCAGTTCTTCAAGGATTGTTGGGAGATAATTAAGGAAGATCTTGAAGCAGGAATGATGGAATTCTTCAAGTCAGGGAAGTTATTGAAAGCATGGAATAGCACAGTGTTGACACTAGTCCCAAAATATAATCATGTAGATACAGTGACAGATTACAGACCTATAGCTTGATGTAATACCATCTACAAGGTGGTGTCAAAGATGTTAACAAATAGATTGAAGCAAATTCTTCCAGATATCATATCTCCAAACCAAAGTGCTTTTGTGGCTGGCAGAACAATTGTCCAGAATATCTTAATTTGTCAAGATTTGGTAAGACTTTACAACAGGAAAAAAACTACTAGTAGTTTCCTGATCAAAATAGACTTAAGAAAAGCCTATGACACAGTAGAATGGGAGTTTGTAGCATAGATTATGCATGCTTTGGAATTCCCACAACAATTAATAAAATGGACTATGAAATGCATAACTACAGTGAAGTATTCAACAGCAATCAATGGGGGACTGTATGGGAATATAAAAGGGGAAAGAGGACTTAGGATAGGGGACCCAATATCTCCATTGCTTTTTGTCATATGCATGTAATATTTCACGAGGATAATGAATGTAGCAACACAGCAGGAGGGATTTGGGTATCACACTAAGTGTAAGAGCTTGAAATTGAACCATCTGTGCTTTGCAGATGATGTTCTGTTATTCAGTAAGGGGAATTTTCAATCTGTGTTGCTGTTATTGAGGGGATTGAAAACATTCTCAGAAAGCTCAGGCCTAACTACAAATGAAAGCAAGTCAAATATCTTCAGTGTCAATATGCCAGTCCAAAGCCAGAAGGATTTGATGGAAATGACAAGATATCAAAAAGGAAACCTACCATTCAAATATCTTGGACTGCCTATATCAGCTAAGAGAATATCCAAAATGGAATGTGATATACTTATGGACAAGATAGCAGTTAGAATTAAATGTTGGAGTACAAGGCATTTATCCTATGCAGGGAGGGTGCAGTTAGTCAATTCAGTACTACTACACCTACATAGCTACTGGTCAACCATCTTCTTGCTACTAAAGCGAGTACTTAAAGGAATAACAGTTATATGTAGGAACTTCATATGGGATGGGAAAATAGTCACACACAAGCCACCATTAGTGGCATGGGATTTAGTGTGTAGGACTAAACATGAAGGAGGTTTGGGGATAACTGACATCATAAAATGGGATGAAGCTGCAATTGCTAAATATGTATGAAATATTGCTCAAAAAACTGACAATCTATGGGTGAAATGGATCAACATTGTCTACTTAAAGGAGAAGAACTGGTAGCAGTACAAATGCCCCAATGATGTTTGCTGGTTGGAAGAGCTAAAACTTATAAAAATAAATTCATTTATCTCACAAGTAATTACTATTGGACCGTTAAATGACATTTATCATTTCCCTTAGGACTTGAGTTCGAATTATATAAATTACTAATCTTTCATTTAGATAACTTATTATTGTATAAAATAAACCACTTGGTAAAAAATCAAAACATTCAAACATACCTCAATTTGAGGTAGTTTTCTTGACTAGTAATCTCTGCGAATTTCATAAAAATGAGAAGCTTAAATAAATCGCTGCAATTTAAACAAATAACTGTCACAAGTTTGCGGCGATTGCCTAACCTCTGCATTTTGATGTATTTTGCGGAGGTTGCTACAACCTTTATGCATTAAAATCGCTGAAAACTGAACCTTTTTTTTGTAGTGAATACCAAATAATATCTTTCATTAGCAGCACATATGTAAATGCCAATTCAGTTTCACTGTTAAGTACTCTAACTATATAAACTCGTAAAGTCGAATATAGTCAATCATTCATCTCAACTACTGCACTAGTGTGAACATTTGTGTCTCCTAATGAATTGCAGGGTAGCAAAAGTAAAATACTACTAGTGTCGGTGAAAACTAAGAGTCCACCAACTTATGTAGCGAATCTGGTTCTCTATCAGTTCACAGAACATATACACACAACGGTAAGTAAATAACACAACAGTATTTTACGTGAAAAACTTTCAGCTCACGGGATTAAAAACCACGACCTATACTCGTAGGATTTTGACTTCACTAACTGAACAACGTTAGATTACAACATGTTGTAATCTAGAAATTAAACTCTTAATCCCACACCTACTTGCAATAACTATATTGCAAGCCTCTTTGTAATAACGCTATTACAAAACTCACCACTTTGACTAACTCTAGTCAAACACAAACACAAGGTTTATGGCTTACAAAGATATCGTACGAGATGCTTCAAACTAAGCTGGGCATGAATTACAAGTGAATAACATTAACAAACATACAACAATACAGGGGACGCTCGATGTACTCAATGCTGGGATCTAGTCTTTTGTCCTGTTGCTACTTTGTTCCTCAAGCCTTGGAATAAATGTGGGCGGTTGTACACTTGAGAGTGAATAATGTTTTAAGGTTTTGCAAGTGTATGTAATCCCTTGCCTCATATTGATAATATATAATTAAGGTCACTAGGATGATGCAAGCAAGTACCCGGTACACAACATGCTTCAACAGTGACTGTTGCATTGTTCTGTCTGCAGTGCAGCAGCTTTAATAGCTGTAAAGAGTTGACTTGTATTGTGACCGGAGAAACTGATAGTCGTATGTTCCTTTTGTTGTTCCCTTGACTGATATCATTGGAACTTATGCCAGACATGTTACATGTTGTTCTGAGCACGAAGAGGCTGTATATCAGGTTCCCTATCTGGTTCTCATATGAAGTTTGTTAAATCATCAAAAAGCAAAGGCACATAACTTATGAATTTCCCTTTTTTTGATGATGACAAACTTAGAATTAAAGTTCCCCCTGAGAACCAGATCTCCATATGATTTCCCCTGCAGATTAGCCATATTCCCCCTAAGAACATATTTCTCCCTTTCAATTTTTATCCCCCTTTTGGCATCGTTAAAAGAATATTTTCAAGTAAACGCAAAAAGAAGTCCAGCAAAATTAACTCATGCAACTTGTGTGCACACAACATAGCTAAAAATAGAACACAAGAGTATAACATGCATAGAGAAGGACTGAGATGCTCATTAATTAAAAAGAGAAGAAAACATAGACAATAGTAGATTTTTCACAAAACATCCACAAGATAAAAAAATTAAAATACCATAGTCATGGGGACACCATATCAAAACAGGACACTAGGACTAAGACAAGCACCGATAAACTGGACACTAACAAGGGGACAAGTTAGGGGGCACTAAAAGAGGGAGGGAAGGATGAGGGGGCAAGGGCTTTGAGAAACACATCCACTCGAGCATTTGCAGACCGCTGCTTATTGATCAGCTACTCTTTCAAGTTCTCAACCTGTTTCCTCAGGTCTGCATTTTCAGTTGTCAAGCGGACAGCCTATGCACCCTGAGCACTGCTAGAATCAGGTTTCTCTTTGGCTTGACTAAGTTGGCCCTCAAGAATTATATTTCTAGCCTTCAACCTCCTTATCTCCTCATTAGCAACAGTCTGAGCATCAATCAGTTGAGAAATCGTAGAATGGCTGCCAACTCCCGCTCCTTGTCAATACACTCGCATTCTTCCAAAGTAGTCATTGAGAACATTTTCTTTCAAAATCTTCCGTAAGCATGAACTCATACGGAAATCCATGGTTCCCATCCTTGAAGTCTACCACCTTCTTCATATGTTCAATCATGATTCCAGGCAGGTTGATAGTAGTGTATCCATCCAATGCCTCCAAGAGCAACATGTCCACTATTGATGCAATGGAGCGTCTTTCAGCTCGAGGAAACAGGACCTTGTTTACCATCTCAAACATGAGCTGGTATTCTGGAAGCAGAGCCTTTTTGTGGACCCATTCCCCATGCTGAATAGCCTGAGGCTTTAGAATAACCTTCCTAAAATTTGAGGAACATGTCCCTTCAATAGACGAGAGTCCCTCAGTAGGTACAACCAGGATAATCCCCAGCACAACTTCATCCATCACAAAAATCCACTCCATTGACCTTCATGCAGATATTGTCATCCTCCACAGTGAATAGATCAGCGTAGAAACTGCGAACTTCCTCTTCATAGACTTTTGGAATCTGAACAGTAAAGAGATGAGTCCACTTCTGAAAATTGCAAATTTCAACTAGTTGTATCATGCCTGACATGTCAATAATTTCATCATCAAACACTCACACTTTTTGCTTCTTCAGCTTTTCTTTTCTGTCAACTTCAGACACTTCCACTCTGTCTCTTTTGATTGAACCATGTTCCTCACTATCACTTGCCTTTATCTTGTAACTTTTCGTCTTCTCAACACATTTCTCCTTCCTACCAGACTTAGATTTCTCGCCAGACTTCTTCTTCTCAACACTCTTCTCTTCATCCATTTCAACACCCTTCATAAACGATATTTTCTTGGACTTCACAAGCATAGACTTCTTAGAGGATTTACGAACAAGGGAAGCAGGTTCCTCATTCACCTTTTTGTCCTCAACATCCACAACATTGGCCGGAGGCAGATCCTTTTCATTCACTAATTTTCCTGCCTTCACCAACCTTCTTCTTTTCTTTTTCTCCTTATTCTTCCTCAAAGCATTTTCAAGGGCTTATTTCTTCTGTTACCTCGTAGTGGGTCTTTTAAGAACATGCTCCTTATAGGGTCTCCTACCACTTCTAGCAGCTATAAATTGGCCAATAAGCATATCATCATAATCCTCCTCACTTTCATCATCTTCCTCTTCAGACAGATGTTTCATCTCAGAAATCACAAAATCTAATGGGATTGCATCAAGATGAGGGGAAGGAAGAGAGTCAGTATTGTCTAAGGGCTCTCTGGTGGAGCATGGAGTTCCATCCCAAGTAGGATAAGAGTGCTCCTCTTGAGCAGAAGGAGCAGGTCCATCTATTGGCTCCCCTGTAGTACTAACTGGTGATGTGGCACGTTTAGCAGTTCAAAATATGTATGAGTGTAATAGGAACTACTAATCTAAGTCAAGGAAACCACGTTCCCTAACTGATTTTGCAAATATGAGCATCATCCTCGTACCAAATTGCAATGTCATTAGCTGCTTGTTTACAATGTAATTTTCATGCGTGTTTACCTGTAATAGTATAGGATTGAGTTAGAAATTGCTAGAAAACACTTTTTAGTAGTTTACCTTACCATTCCTTCATAGCCAGTCATTGAGGGACTAGGTTCTCAGTTCAATTTGATCAGTTCCAACTCCAATCGATTCTTTTCAAAATGCTCTCTGCCCAGTGCTTTGGTGAAGATATTAGCTACCTGGTCCTCTATTTTGCAAAACTTCATATAGATGAGACCCTTTTCAACATTGTCCTTGAGGAAATGATGTCGCACATTAATGTGCTTTGTCCTTTTATGTTGAACCAGGTTTTTTGCCATGTTTCGGGCACTTGTATTGTCACACAACAGTGGCACACAGTCACTAAACATACCAAAATTTTCTAGTTGTTGCTTGATCCACAGCATTTTGGCACAACAGGAAGCATCTGCCACATATTCAGCTTATGCAACAGATAGGGCTACAAAGTTTTATTTCTGTTGTACCCCATGAAATCAAGCATGACCCCAAAAATTGTGACATGCCTGATGTACTCTTTCTATCCACCAAATAACCAGCATAATCAATATCAACATACCTAATTAAATCAAAATTATCTCCTAAGAGAACTAGGTCTTGTGTTCCTTTAAGATACCTCAAAATTCTTTTGGAATCTTTCAAATGAGATTCTTTAGGACTTTATTGGAATCTAGCACATAACCCCATGTTAAACACAATGTCAGGTCTGTTGACTGTTAGATACAAGAGTGAACAGGTGATGCCCCGATACATGGTTTCATTCACAGGGGAACCAGGTTCGTTCATGTCTAGACGAGTGTCTGTGGCGATAAGAGTATCAATGATATTTGAACTTTCCATCTCAAACCTCTTCAGAATCTCCTTAATGTATTTCTGCTGACTTATCATCGTTCCCTTAGAGGTTTTCTTAACTTGCAAACCTAGGAAGAAGTTCCGCTCTCCCATCATGCTCATTTCAAAATCACTTCCCATAAGCTTGGCAAACTTCTCACACAAGGAACCATTTGTTGCACCAACGATGATGTCGTTAATATACCTGCACAATTAGCAGGTTCCTCCATCTTTTCTTCAGAAAAAGAGTCTTTTCGATTTTCCCTCTAGTAAAACCATTTTCCAAAAGGAACCTGGACAGTCTTTCATACCATGGACGAGGGTCCTGCTTTAATCCATATAGTGCCTTGTCGAGCTTAAATACATGTTCACGATACTCATGGAATTCAAAACCAAGTGGTTGTTTGACAAAGACTTCTTCCTTCAAATATCCATTTAGAAATGCATTCTTGATATCCATTTGGAACAATTTGAATTCCATATGAGATGCAAAAGTAATGAGAATCTGATGGCTTCCATCCTTGCAGCTGAAGCAAAAGTGTCATCATTATCATTTCCTTCCTCTTGATTACAACCTTGAACCACCAACCTGACCTTGTTTCTTATTGTATTTCCAAACTCATTAAGCTTGTTTTCGAATACCCACCTGGTTCCAAAAACTGTTCTATCTAGAGGTCTTGGAACCAGGTGCCACACATTGTTCCTCTCAAATTGATGGAGTTCTTCTTGCATAGTAGCAATATAGTCAGCATCCTTCAATGCTTCCTTGATATTTCTGGGCTCAATTTAAGATAGGAAAGCTGAGAAACCAAACATGCTTTCTTGTCTTTGATCTAGTCTGAATTCCTGAACCCAGAGGGATGATTACATTCTAGAGAGGATGTGAGTTTTTGTGCTTCCAGTTTGATACCTGAGTCTCATGGAGTTCTTGATGTTCGTACTCACCTATAATTATTCGTAGGTCGTACCTCCACACCCTTGTACTTGTAGTGTTGCTTCTGAACTGATATTTTGATTGTCTCCCCAGTGGCACTCTCTTTTATTTCCATAACATTCATACGATACCTTTAACTACCCCAACTCCTATCTGAATATTTTTCAAGGTTCACGATGTCATATTTGCGAGACTGAATTCCCCATATTGGGGTTCACTCTGTTTATCTTGCACGATCTATTGATTTGTCTGTATCCTCTTATCTAGCCTTATTAGGCACTTCCTGAATCAACTACTAATTACTTGTTGGCCCATTCTCATATCAATATTCCGTGTAATCTTTCTTGAGTTATTTCCTTTATCTTAACTTACCTCTCGCACTGTCTCCTTATTAATCTATAACATCTCGAGAAGGAACCCTTACTTCCTCTCCTTGATGTCGTGTTTGCATAATGCTCTAGTATCGCAACATATTTGTAGGCTTTGAATAAGTGCAATCTCATCCCTTTTTCATTTTATCGCATTCTTCCTTTACCATTCTATAATTAGTAGAACCACTTAATTCCGACTTAATGCCACATAACTCCATATCCCCCCCCCCTCCTTTTAGGGGAGTACTAAGAATTGGAGCCACAAGGATCTACCTATAGATGTTTTACCTTTTCATATTTGGCGTCTTTCACATCATCGATGACCCTTACTTGCCTTACGGCAATCCTTCTGTACCAAGGATAAGAAAATTCCTTACTCACGAGGGTGACACTTAGTGTAACTGGCACACATAGTCCCTTAAGCTTAACTTTGCTCATATTGCTTGCTTTAAGGAAGCGTCCTCCTGAATAACCTTTAAATATTATTCTTCTGTCGTCCATTCTATTATTTCCAGAACGCAACTCTAAAATTCTCATGATGCTGACTATTATCAAATAACTTAGTCCCTAATTCATGTTTAGTTTATCTTGTTCACCAGCCAATATTGATTTCCATTAATCTGGGGTCTAAATTTTCCTTCTGGCAACTATGTTAGAGTCACGAACTTGTTTCTCGAAATGAGGATATGACTTTATGGCCCATACTCTTTTGTTGTCTCAAGGCCTGTCACCTCTCATCTTTTCCTTCACTTGACTATAGACTCTGTAATACTGTCATTTGTTTTGATCTACCGTTGTCGTCCATGTATCACATCTTACTCATAATGCTTTATTAACTCCCTTCTTATTTACCGCTAACATTTATGTCTATTACTTTATTATGAAAACTTCAATAAGACATTCTCTTGCTTTTAGCTCCCCTTACTCCATCCACTGGCTCTTCGGGTTGCCTATGTTTATAAAAAAAATTTGAACACTCATATATTCATATCTAGTTGTACTATTCTAGAGTGTACCATTGGGTGTCTCACAAGGAGATTTTGTTAGCACATTTACAATATCCTTCGGAAATGTCAACTAACGCAAACAATCTAACCATCATTTTGGGTTACTCTAACCCCTGATTTCCCCCTTCTCTTAAACTAATATATGTTAGCTCCCATGGAGCATAATTGAGATGGGTGTGACTAATTGTACATACCTCTGTTACAATTGAAGGTAATTCAAAATGCTTATATTTCTCTACTTGAATTGTAAATACTGTTAATCTTCATTAACTGGGTACCTCATACCCTTCTTCACCTTGATTTTTTTTACTTGTTGAAACTTGTGTCTACCTTCCAATTATCTTATTCCTTTTTATCGTAAGAGTGAATAGACATTCTTGCCTTAGGGATCCTTATCAAGAAACTTACACATCTTAGTACACACATGATCTTATGAATTCCTCATATTTATCCATCATAAGCATGATGCAAAAATCGAGTTCCTCTGACTCAACTCTTCCACAGCTATATCTCTTACCAACCATCTTTTTGGATGTAGGTATCGTCTTATTATGAATAAAATAGAAGTTAGGAATCTGAATTCTTACAACTGAGCTATACCACACGATCTAGAGTAAGAAGAAAGAGTGACAGTCCTAAATGCCCTGTGGCCTCCTGCTTATAAGTGTGGTGCACGACACACCCATAAACAAGACTCTACTAGACATGGCTTATAGACTCCCTAGGACAGAACTTCTCTGATACCAATTTTATCACGACCCAAACTGATGGGCCGCGACGGGCAACCGGTGCCTTACTCAACCGATTACCAACTTTACATATTATTCTTATCGTAATCATTGGTAAATGGGCCAAACGGGTTGTCATGGCAAACCAGAATAAACATAAGGGAATACTCAATATAAGATGACCCTATCTGACATAAAAACTCATACATGTAACATAGGGCCTATAAGACCAAAATTTCACTAAACATAGGCCGATAAGGTCGTACAATCTTTCACATACACGATATATATCTACAAGCCTCTAAGGATACATAAATGTCATAAAGGTCGGGAAGGAGCCCTGCCATACCAATCAACACATATCCTAATCATACTGACCAATAGCAACTCCGGAGCAAATGGAGCGTACCAACATCTTTCGCTGAGCTGATAGCCTACTTAGAAGACTCTCGACCTGTCTATCGGGACCTGCGGACATGAAATGTAGTGTCCCCAGGCAAAAATAACGTCAGTACAAATAATGTAGCGAGTATGTAAGGAATTAAAATCAGTAAATAATAGACATGAGAGAAACATGGAGTAAAAAACTCGACATGTACGTCTGTGCTATGTGAATCATTTCATTTTTATAATGTCTATGCATATGCGTATAAATATCATACCATGCATAGGTATATGCATTCATAACATCATCAAGCCTCTAAGGGCATCTCATCATATCATTTCGGCCACTGTGGGCAAATCATCAACGTATACCATCTGATCAGGTGGTTGTGCGTATATAACGCCGTAACCTTTTTTCCCATATCCCATATAAATATAATATACATATATACGCGTATATAAGGCCATTTGGTCATAGGTCAATGTACATGTATAAATGCATGAAATGCATAAGAAATACGTTAATATGATTTTCTCGGAGTGCCATAAAATCAATATGCCTTTCGGATAAACTTCATCAAATACGTATTTTTCTGGGACCCATGAATAGAAGATATAATAATACACATAGGGAATCAAAAAAATATAGACACCCCTAGTATTTCTATGAATACAGTCATTTATGAAAGTTGCGTATTTTGCTCGTTTCATTTGTATTATTTGAATCATGCCAAAAAAAAAGATAGGATAGCCTTAACATACCTGGGTCGATTCTCTTGACAACTCCTCTAACACACGTTAACTGCGACAAAACACGTGACGGCAAGATCGGAATAGGAAAAATTCATATGATATTCTTGAGAAAGATTGCACTATACTTCCTTATAATTGCAACATCTCACGTTGCTTAAGATGCTATGAAATCTTGTGGTATTTTCAATAAAATCATGTTGAATTTGTTGAAAATGCTAAATTTTCCCACGTTACTAGGTTAGAGAAGTCTTATTTTTGAGTTAAATTTTTGAAGACTAACATTATTGATGAAAAGACTTCTTAAGTCTTAAGATTCCTTAGGATGTGGCCCCACTTTAGGAATAATTTTTCCACCAAATTCCTTAAGGTGACACCTATCTTAAATGACTAATGAGTCATTAATTAGAATAGAAGGAGGCTGCCACGTTTTTTACACTTTGAACTCATCCAAAGACCTTAGTCTTTACCCAAAGACTTTAATTAATCCACCACTAATTATTAATAACTAGGTAATGTCTTATTACTCAATAATTAACCAATTCCCCACATAACTAAGAATTATCTCCACTTACTTAAAATACTACTCACTTTTAACATACCTTATACATCTTACTATCATGGTCATATGATACCTTGTATGGCACCAGTCCATAAATACTGAGTATTTTAGCTTGGGCCGTATTTTATCCCAACATGTTAAACTTGGAGGAAAATTCATTTTCTTTGACTTGCTTTCCCTCTCAACTTCACGAATTTACTCATCACTTGTTTGAAATAGCATAATGCTTATAATCTCAAAATAATCATATTCCCGAACTTACGTCGGTTAACCTACGACGAAACCTTAACGTACGAAATGCAGAATGTAACATCTCATTTTCAAGCTTATATCAATTTACTTATGGCGCACTTCCATGTACGAAAACATAGGGTGTAATAGATTTTGAGTACTTCGGTTAAGTATGGGTCATAAAGTGACATGTTGAAATTTAGAAAGATAATTATGAAGAAAGTCCCTGCATTCAAGGTAACTTCCGCAGTACCCAAATTTGTATGTTGGTACTCCAAGTATCCTGTATCTAGAAGAGAAAGTCGAGAAATAACAGGTTGACCTTTTCTTCCATGATAAGTCAGAGCAATTCGGATAACATCAAAATGGATATAGGTAAAATCATGATCTCTCCATTGTCTGGAAAAATCATCTGGAATTTGGAGGGTAATAAATTGTTCCTCTCAAGTGGCAAGAATAGGATGCTGGTCAAGTTTTGAGGCAACATTATATTCTTTGACTCCTTTTGGTTTGTATTAGACTAAGGAACGGATTTGGTTCCATGGTGCAAATGATTTTTTGGCAAAATCGGAGTAAGGGTTTATGAGGGGTAGTTCAGTGGAGGATACTTTCTGTTCGTCGGTAGGATATCTACTTGATAAAGGTAATCATATTTTTTACACAGGGTTTTATATATAGTAGGAGACATATTTATTTTTGCAAGGGAAGAGGATGGTGGAAACGACTCAGACATATTTAGTAAACTGTTCCTCCCTCCGAAAGGATGGGCTGGCTCTGATACCACGGTATAAGGAATAGAGCAAGAGACTCTAAGAAAGAAAACTATATCATAGATACAAAAATTTTCCTACAAAAAGGGCTGCCTATTTCCAAGCTACACTAACACTTAATTTGCTTATAGTGACAAAAGTTTTTCTACAAATGGGCTGGCTTCACAACCCATAAGGTATGGCTTGCCAAGCTATACAACTCAGAAAACTTTTTAGGAAAACAACCTAGATAAATCAATTAGTCATTTTAAGCCAAGAACGCAACACGGTTGTTAGCTAGCCCGTGACCCTGGAATATCATCTCCTATTGATTGTTATCCGAATTTGCATAAGTATTGTGGTTGATTTTTTAGTTATTTCCTTGCTTATTAGTTTTAGGTAGTAAATTAGTCAATTATGTATTTTGTAAGAAATCTCTTGAATCGATAACTTATTTGAGTTTGAATTAGTCAAAAGTTTATCATAAGTCTTCGTGGGAACGATACTTACTACTCTATTACTTGACGACCATGTATACTTGCGTGAGTGCGTTTGGTCGCAACAAGGTTTTGGCATTGTTGCTGGGACATAGAAAGTAGCTTTTTTTCTAGATTAGACATTTATTTTTTTGATCTATTCATTTTTCTTGTTTAGTTAGTATTTTTTATTTATTTTAACACGGCATCTTGGAATGAAAATTATTCTAATGATGGTTATTCTTATTTTGATGATACTTGTCCATATTGTGGAGGACCCACTGGTGAAAAAATTGTCAGAATTTTCCCGAGAGCGAGTTGTGTGTACAATCTCAATCCTTTGAGTGGAATGTTGTAATATGTGTGGTGATCAAGATGGCCATTGGGATGGTTGTCCTAATTCTTTTCATCTTTCTCTGAGCCCTTATTATGATCTTTCTAATGATGTTTGTGAGTTTGATAGGGGCAATGAAGTGCAGTATATGGAACCCGATGCATATATTAGAGATATTCTGAGTCAAGTAGCAAAGTAACAGGATGAACTCAAAAAAGATATGAAGAGAATGAGGAAAGCAATCACAAGAATAAAGGCCAATATGGAAGAATTGAATGAAGAAAGTGAGTACTAGCAAGAGGAAAATTTTAAAAAAGAGGAGATTTTGAGTCAAACTTGGCTGGTAGAACAGGCTGAAAAGTTAGAAATATATGAGGCTCAACGTGATAAAATTACTGATGCGATGAGACACTTTATAGAAGGAAGATCTGAACTGGGACGAGAGATTGATAAATATGGCACTACTATTCACGACTTGCAAGTTCAATTAAATGCAGAGGTTATTGCATCTAACACCTAACAAAATAGTAATGAGTTGTCTGAAGCTAAAAAGAGCTTATACGCCAAATTGAGGAGCTAAAAGTGGAGAGCCAATCATTCGAGCATATTTTTGTTGATGATGCACATGTTGAGAAAAGTACACTAGAGCGATGCGAGGTAGCAGATAATGTTATATTTGAAGACTCTTATGCATTTAAATATGAGGATGTAAAGAGTAATACAATTCTAGAGTTAGGGCGTATTGATCCTCATTCCATACATTTTTCAACATTGTGTTTGGATGATGACATGAAAATTGAGTCATTCGAGACTTTGGATGAGCCAACAGACGAGGAGCAAGGTGCTTACATTCTGGAATTTTTCGTGCTAGGGAGACAGAACTACATACCTCATCCGAAGGCCAAGAAGTATAAAATGCGATATTGGTTGCTTGGACTAATTAAATTTGTCTCACCACCCCGGGAGCAAAACAGAAATCTTGAAGCCAAATTAGGGTCTCAATTCATAAGTTTTAGGTGGAGGCAAAAAGTGGTTCAAGTCATGCCGCGACTTTAAATCAGGCGCTTATTGGGAGGCAACTCAGCTTTACTGCTTTCTTTTATTTTTATTTTTATTATATTATTTTTGTAGTGTTCTTTTGTTTTGTAGAATTATGAGCATAGGAAGAAAAGTCACTGGAAGCAAGGCCAATGCGCAAAAGTGAGCCAGATGGTGAGAACTAAGTGTGTGGTGCTCACACAAAGGACCATGCCTTGGGGATCAACGAATGATAGTGCACTTTAATAACGAAACGAAGAATCGAGTAGGCATACTAAGCATTGTTCAGTGAAATGCACATAAATTTTAGCTCAAAAATTCATTTGGGCTCCACAATATATCGTCGGAAAGATATTTAAACCGGTTACAACTTTCATGTTTTATATTTTTCCAAATTTCCACAGCCGCGTTGCGTGGGGCGCCGCGTAGCGCGCCGCGTAGCGCGCCGCGGCTATGTAAATTGTTGTTGTCCTCAAATTGCATGCTCTCTGAAGTTCCTCACTAGCACACCGCATGGCGCATCGCCCTATGTGGCACGCCTGTGCAAATTTTATAGAGCCAGAGCCCTATTTCGGGCGGGAAAAAACGTTTTCGTCTGGGCCCGACCCTACTTGGTATAAATACATATAAAAATATTATTTTTGTAACTTTTGACAGACTTTTGAACTAGGGAGAGCACAGAGCCGCCATGGAAGCCGGGTTTCATCTTTTCTTCCACCAAACTTAGTATTTTTTACGTTTCTTTGTATGATTTATTGTTTGGCTACCATGTATATGTGGAGCTAAAACTTCATATTCTAGGGTTGTGGTTGAGACTATTATTATTCGAATATTGATTTTGATTTCTTGATTTATCGTATTGATTTATTTATTCAGTCTTGTGCTTAATTATTTGATTGCTTGATCACCAATTGAATATTATCTACGAATCTAAAGTTGAACTCAAAAGTTGGAATTCTAGATTGCATNATTTTCTGGTACATCCTTATGGATTGGATTAGTCTTTCTGGTGGGTATCCTTAATTCTCTCATCTCTTGAACCTATTCGTCGCAGACCCAAAACCAAAATGACCCCCCTAATTTTTCTCGGTTGTGAGACACATTAAATTGGAATCTAAGTCCCCAAAGAAAACGCAAATCAAATAAAGAAAACAAAAAAATTAGAGGGGGGTCAAACTTCTTGAATAAAAAGAATACAATTAAAAAAATAATTGGAATCGTTCCGAAGAGAATATGTGTCCCGGCACTGCACAAAGCGTAAAAGTTTTTTTGCTGGGTCTCGCTTGCACATTTCTGGGTTTGACCTTTCGAGGATTGAGTAGAGCAAGTTCTTGAACATGAGCAACGGGGAATGGATTCACGGTTAGGATAGACATATACCTAATTGTCTTTCTTTGTTGATTTATAGGAATTATAAATGTGTTTTTGTTAGTTCTAATTCCATAGACATATAGGGTTTAAGTTAGCTTGAATAGGAGAGTAAGAACTCGACAGATTCTTATGAGCAATATTAACCCTGTCAACCAATAAATCAGATAAATTAATTAGTCAATTCAATTGATGAATACAATATGATTGTTAGATAGCCCATAACCCTAGATCGTTTTCATCGCATTGATAACATAAAAATCTGCTATCCTTTTGTTCAGAGTTCACTATTTGTTTTCCTTTATTTTAATTAATTTAGAATCAAATACTTCTAGATTTAATTCTTGCTTAGATCGTTAGGATAACTTAATTTAGTTAATAATTAATCACAAGTCTTCGTGAGTTCGACATTCGACTTTTAATCATTTTTATTACTTAACGACCGCGTATACTTGTGTGTGCGTTTGGCCGCAACAAGTTTTTAGCTTCGAGCGCTTCTTCCCACAGGTACTTGATTCCGATAATAGTAAAGTAAAAAAAAAATTGCTTAAATGAGAACAAATTACCTTTTTTAGCTAATGGGAAATTGGCTACAAAGATCACTGGCAATGTGCCAGCAATGGTTGGAGTTGGTGGTGCCCCTGAGCTCACAATTAGGAGCTAGCAGCAGTGTTGTCCACAACTTGTCGCTCATGTTTGAGCTTAGTATTTCTTTTATTATTAGTAAGAATGTTAGTCTACAATTATTGCTATTAAGAAGAGGCGGGCATGTCTTTTTAGTTGTTCCGCCGCATCAAAGAACATTAGGTCATGTAGATATAGAATAAGGATCTAATGGGCCCGGGAGGGAGAGGGGGGGGGGGGAGTAAGGTGTTGAGCAATGTTAATAAAATAGTGTTTTGAGTAACAAGTTAGCAAGTCTTAGGAGCTTGTCAGTTCCTAAATTATTGTCTCATTCCCTTTTCTCTTGGCCTTTTTTTCTTCCTCTGTCCCATCTCATCAGTTAAATGTCATGTTTGTGAATCAAAATCAACCTAGACATTTTATATTGCTATTGTCATTTTAAAATTGTGAATTTTGGGCCCAAGTTCATTTGATTTGAGTCATATATTTAATCTCCCATTGCTCAGTATAAGCCCTGCCCTTGCCCATTTCAGAAGGACCCTATTATTGGATGGATAGAATTATTAATAAAAAGAATAAGAAATTTCCAAGAACCAGCATTTCTTTTGAGAGAGATAAGCATTAGACATGGATGAGTTAAGTGTAGTAAAAAGGAACAAGAAGTAAATAAATAAATAAAAGAAAAACAACATAGAAACCCATGGGTTTGAAGTAGCCATTATCCAATAATAATATCTTTCATTAGCAGAACAAATCTACAATGCCAATTCAGCTTTACTGTTAAACAGCCTAAGTAACTATATAAACTCATCTTAATTAAATGAATTGCATGAATAGGGTAGCAAAAACTACTAATACTATATAAGTTAGTAGAAAAGGGCAGTGTAAAATAATTGGTTCCAAGTATCAGGCAGGCCAGGAAGGCACCAATGAGTACAATCAGCTTTGTTAGGGTTAATTCTTTGCTGAGAATTGAGATCACCACTGTAGATAGAGGGATGTGCATCTTTCCTCATTGCTGATAACAATGTTATATCCAGCAAGAAGGGTGGGTTGTCCATGTCCCTTAGTACTGTCTGCACCACATTCGTTTGATCCGAGTACATTCCAGGGTTCGTTGAGCCAGTCATCGGGGTCGTTGTTACGGGGCTAGTCTCCCCGTAACAACTTCCCGACGCACCGCCGTTCCAAAAACTTGAGCTGCCAAAAAAGTTGACATTAGTTTATAGGTATCCTAACGGTATATATTTTGCTTAGCACTTCCTGTGAAAGTGAATAATAAGAGTTGAACAGTCAGTTCACAAGAAGAATATCAATGTAAAGTTAAAACTTGAAATATTAAGTAAATATGAAATCTTGAAATTGTATAAATTAATAATATATTGTACGCATAGTAATTTGTAATGCACTATTGAATTTGGAGTTCCCACAAGTGGCTACAACACATGTGAAAAGCTTCTGTTATTATACACCACCGACGAGACAAGCGAGCCAGAATAATGCAACAGTCATGACCTCAATCTGAAGTGGTCCTACATTTTCTCTACCCCACACAACGTTTCAACAAAATGGTTTTATTTTGTTCTAAACGATACTTTTTTCCTTCTAAATTTGAAATGCTTTACTTTAATGAATGTTAAAAGTTTAAATTGTTAAACTGATTTTCTGCCTTCACAATCATAAACACAATAATTTATAGCATGTTTCGCCAAGTTTCTCGAGAGGTCAAAAATAACTTTTTTTTTCTTTCCCAAAAGCATATTTTTTGTTTCTGAGAAGCAGAAAAAAGTAGCTCTTCCCAAAAGCAAAGCAGAAGCAGTTTTGACTTTCCTTCTTACCAAGAATACTCTTAACAAAATATAAAATAATTGTTAAACCTAATACTTAGGATATTAATGTATACATATTTCTTATTATTTTTAGGATAGTTTTCTAATATATAGTGACTTTAGGGGTGAATGCTTTTATATTTGTAGAATGATTTTTAATATATTTAACTTATATTAAAGAATTAAGTACTTTTAAATTTTATTTTCATATTTTACTTAAATAAAATGAAAAGATTTAATTATTGCTTGTAATAATAAATTTTTGAGATTATTTATCTTCTTATAATATTAACATTTAAGTAAATCTATTCCGTAATTTGATACCTAAAAGCACTTTCTGAAAAACTTGACCAAACACAAATTATTACTCAAAAATGTTTTCAAACACAAACTTACTTTTTTTTCAAAACTTCTCAAAATAGGGAGGCTACTAGGGTTATAAGGTCCAAGTTGGAGTGCACTAGAGCACAGAGATGAGCAGATGACAGCTAATGTGGGGAGAAAGCATAGGTCAAAAAGAGAAATCCAAAAAACAGGAGAGAAGAAAGAGTTGTGACATACTCGTAGTGGTTAGGGGAAGTGCCCTGAAAAAAGAGTCTTGTTCTGCTTTTGTCAATGTTAGAATCAACCCATGTTGCCCACGTTCTTAGCGCCCTCTCCATTGCCACCAATGGATCCATGTCTTGATACATTCTCCCTCCATCATCTATGTAATCCCACCTGCATTTTAATTAACCATTTTCACAAATCACATCCAATTGCTAAACATAACAAGACAAAATATGTGAAGGAAAGTACCCTTGAGAAGAGCCCTTGTGTGTCCACCAATGACCAGTGTTAAAACATAACACATCCACACCTCTCCAAACATTACCATTTCCTCTTATATCATTCAATCTAAGCACTCTCTTCCCCTGCACACTCTCTATGTCCACAAGATATTGTGCTTTGTGATATGATATCGTCACTCCATAATCCTGCATTATATATATTCCACCACACATCCAATATGTTTTAGGACCAAACCCGCACTGCAATACAAATCTCACTCACTAAAAATTGAAAGGCTTACCAAGAACTTGAAAGTTGAAATGGGGTAACTCTTGGACATCTGCGTTTGAGCTTTTGGTACATCAGCTGAAATCAAACAAATCAACGACTCCCATTGATCCCTCCCTAAAGAATCACCCACAAACATCACTGTTTTCCCTTTCATTTTCAACAGAAACTCAACCCCATTGAACCTATCAAGAAACAAAAAAGAAAAAAAAACCACCCCCAACAAATCAAATATAGCACCCCAAAAAAAAAAAAAAAAATTATAACTTTGTTGGAAAAAAACCAAGATTCAGGTACCTTGGGAGCTCACAATTCGCAGGTTTCCAACGGTATTTAAGGTATTCAGTGTCAGGTCGGCCGTAAAGTTGACAGTTAAACTGAACATCGACAACAGGGCAAGAAGAGGATTGGTACAATGGGTAAGTTTCATCATAAACCCAAGTACCCATAAACAGAGAACATGATGTTTGGTTCCCTTGAAGTATTGGGCTTCTGTGATTTGGGTTGTTATTATTGTTGTGGTGATGCTGCCTATATAATACAACTGATGAAACTACATAAAGCTGTAATAAAAGAAGCCATATTAGAGAACAATGTAATGAAGAGAGATGCTCCATTAGAGAAAAGGGTCAAGGAAGGGAAGAAAAAGACTACTTATAAAGCAAAAAGGTTGAGAGAGAAGACAAGAATGTCGCTTTGTGTAATACACTGTTACAAAGAAAGGAGGAATGGGCCTATGTGTGATGGGGAAATGGAGATGTTTTGTTGCAGTGTGCATGTGACAATGGCTGACTTGGTTCACGTGCATATCGAGATGCGGATTAAGAATTTGAATATTTAACAAGCTTACACGGTTATTAAAAGTTTGAACGAAAGCTATTAAATTCGGACGAATCAATAAGCTATACGTTATATCGGTCCGGGCTATATACCTTAATGACTAGAATTCAGAGTTTTAAGTTAATACTATGCAGTCTCAGAAATGTATAACAATTAGTATAAATTTGAGCTGAAGATGAACCTTTGCTGGCTGCCTAGGGTCGTAGGGGGAAATTGATTTCACAACTTTTGATGTTTAATTAGACGAAAATTATTATAATCACTAAAAAGTTGAGGATTTGGGACAAACCTTTGTCATCTAGCAGGATAGCAGATTTGATTAGATCTTAGTTCTAACCTCTCAAATATAAACTTGTACTTGTGTTTATTCTTAATTAATTCTACACGTTGTATTGACATCCAACAAAATTTATTTGCATATATTGACCAAATTAACTTTTTTCTGTAGGAGAAAGTATGTGAAGCATGAAAAAAATCGGTAATTATGATGAATTGCCTATTAAATACAAATTCTTAAAAATCATATAGCTGGTATTAACCTATAAATAAAGGCATAATTAATTGATCGATAGTCTATATCACATTAGGAACTTTTTTTTTGTTTAAATCTTAGAATCAGGGTGACCCTTCATAAAGCAAGTAAAACAATCGCTTTAGGTCACATATTTGTAGGATGACCATTTTTTGTTACACCTAATAGACTATGTATGAGTTTAAAAAGAGTTATGTAAAGTAAAAAAGTCTGATTTCTTTCTAATAAATATAGAGAAGAGGGATTTGCAAATGCTATGATTTCTACCAAAGAAATTGCACTTGAAATGAATATCGAACCCGAATTTTGTAAGAAACGTGTGATATATAGAAAGTAACAATCGATGCAAATGTTGATAATGAAATCTCAAAATCTTCCGAAGAGTACTTTAGAGTTGATTACTTTTATACATAATAGACAAAGCTATTTTTTTACTTCAAAATAGATTTGAACAATTTGAAGCATATGAAAATATTTTTGGTTTCTATTTGGCAGTAAAAATTAAGATCACTAGATGTTGAAAATTTGAAAAAATATTGCCTTAATCTTGAATGTTCCTTAAAGCATAATAATCAATTCGACATTGATGGTTTAGATTTATTTTTTGAATTAAAAATATTAAGAAAAATAGTACAATTAGAACATAACAGTTTAATTGATACACTTAATCAAATAAAAAGATTTAATCATTTTCCAAATATTTAAATTACTTATGGAATAATTTTCATAACTCATGTTACCGTTGCTTCAGCGGAAAGAAGTTTTCAAAATTAAAATTGATAAAATCTTACCTAAGAACAACAACTTCACAAGAAAGATTAAGTGGATTAACTATATTGTCAATTGAGAAATACTTATTAGGACTTATTGATTATAAGAAAATTAAATAACTTTGAATCTAAGAAAAGTTAAAAAAATATAGACTTCAAATAAATAATTAAAAAAATAAAAAGTTAAGGCCCCTCATAAAGTTTAGTTTTAGGCCATAAAATTGGTTAGGCCGCCCGTGCTTAGAATTAATCAAGAATAAACACAAGTAGAAGGTTTCTTGATTCAAGTCCAGCCATTAATAGTCCTTAGAGTAAAATTAGGGGAAAATTAAGCTCAAATACAATTGACACCATGATGCTATTAAAATTGGCCCATATTTTTAAATGCTACCAAAACTAGCTCATATTGTATACGATATGTAAAAATTATTCCACCCTTTAGCCCTAGTTGCTATCTTTTCCGTCGTCTTCTTCGCTGCCTCCCCACTCTTTCCATCATCTTTTCCGCCAGAACTCCTTCCCTTTTCATCGTCTTCCATTATGCTTTATTCTTATCTTTTCACAGAAAATATTTCCTTACCTATTTTATTTTTTTCTTTGTCACACCACACAAGTTGTATCCTTTCATCTTCATTGAAGCTCAAAGCTCCATGACATGGGCCATGGATGTCCCTGTGCATTAAGCTCAATTGTGTGAAGAATTTTGGACGGAAAATTTTTGATGCTACTATTGGATTCTCTAAAAACTTGACTCGAATGTTTTGAAATTTTTTATTTCGAATAACATTGTGACTTCGTGCTTCAATTTGGATGGGTGTTGATTAATAATGGTATTATTAATTGGTGGGGCAAATTTTTAGTGTTAAAATAGAGGTGTGGTGATGGACATAAGGTGTTTTCTAGTTTAAATTTTGTATAATTGATATTTATACACACTTATACAAAGTGTTTTCAAGTTTAAATTTTGTCTTCTTCTTCTTCTTCTTCTTCTTCTTCTTCTTCTTCTTCTTCTTTATATACATTATTATATATTTCATATACAAAGTTATACATTATATTATNTTTTTTTTTTTTTTTTTTTTTTTTGTGATTTCTACCATTTGAAACTTGGGGAAGAAGCAAATATAAGATTTGACAAAGATACTTCAATTACATTAATGTTTCTAAGATATATCACCATTCTCATTTTATCATCTAAACAATTTAAGTCTCCTATAGAGTTGTAGATGTTCTACTAAATTCACTTCTATACAATTTTCATTAAAAAAAGCAAATTCAAATATAAAAGCCTCACGTGTTTTCAGAAAATAATTGATTGTTTCAATTGGAATCCGTGCTAAGCATAGGAATTAATGAAAAAGGAATAATAGCATTTCTTGGTGGTGTAAGAAGGTTTTTTTCGGACCTTAACCTTTTATCTTTGGGTTATAAATTTGTAAAGTTGTAACTTGGCTAACTAATTGCAATATATATGTATGATTTTTACTTACATGTAATTCTCCCTAAAATTAGTCCAACTTCATTTCACAGTAAGTCAGTACTACTTTTTTACCATTGATGGTGCGTATAAGTAAATATAAATTTGAGAAAAAAATTATTTAAGGCCATTATGTATGAATCAAGTCAGGACAGTCATCTCTAGTCTACAAGTTGAGGCATGGCATGGGGCCCTGAAATTTGGGCAACTTGAACCTCTATCAAACTATGTTACAAGTAAAGGACAATTCAGGTTTCTTACGACAATAAATCAAATCAAGTTTAGAATCAAACTTCCTATTCCAATAAATGAAAGGAGGAAAGAAAATTAAATAAAAACAAAAGGAAACTTGTAAATGGCTAATGTTCTTTGCTTTACTTCTGGAGTAAACGCAGAACATCATTCCTATTTTACATTGCATATATTTGTCTTAAAAAGTATTTATCTTAGTATTGGACATTTGAGTTAAGAGGTAACATACGATTAACTAGTTTTACCCAAAAAAAGGAGGTTTAGAAAATATAGTAAAATGCAGTGAAAACAGCACGGACTAACCAGCTTTCGGACTGGTAAATGAAAAATAGCTAGCGTTTGTAAGTTTATTGAAAAATAACCATTATTTTGCTGAAATACAGAAAGTTCCAGCACAATATGCAGGATTATGGAGCTCCTGCGTATAAACTTCTAGCATATTATATTGGAACTCTAGCATACGGAAAGTTTTAGCATAATATGCTAGATTATGGAGTTCATGTGTATAAACTTGCAGCATATTGTGTTGGAACACAATACATTATGAAATTCCAGCACATTATGCTGCAATTTCATATGTAAAAAAATCGAACTTGGAATTTTTTCGGATTTTGAAGGGTCAAATATATCCTATGAGAAAAGGTTTAAATATATCCTTCATTATACTTTGCATTCAAATATACCCCTATCGTAATATTATTGGTTCAAATATACCTCTCTTCTACTTTGTCCAAGGTGGACATCAAATCTTACATGGCACAAATATTTAATGAGGTGGCATGTCATTACTCAAATATACCCCTCTGTCGTTAACTTTATTCAAGGTGGACACCAAATTCTATATGGCACAAATATTTAATGAGGTGGATGCCACATGCCATTCCACCTCAGCGCCCCTAATCCATTTTATGTCTCCCCTTTATTTGTTTTTCTACCTTCTATGTGGCAATGGCGGAGGGGAAGAAAATTTTAGTGGTGGAATCAAAGCTGAAAACCAATTCGATTTCAACCCAAAGCTCACAAACGGTGTCGTAGACGTCCAGCAGTCAGAACGTCTTCTCCAGTGATAACCTTCTGTATTTAGCTACCATTTCAGGGAACAAGAATAGAGGTCAATGCACCATCTTTATTAATCTCCGAGAAGCACGATTCTCTTATGTTGTCGGAGTCTGAGAAGACATAGTCACAGAGAATCTTCTCGTCGTGAAACAGAGTAGTAACTGCAATCTTTACAGCACTCAACCAATTCTTGATTTTTATCTCCAGTAATTCCCAATCCATTTTCTGAATATATGAAGAGCTCAACTTTTCAATTCCCAAGTAATACAAAGTCTCATCGATGACTGATTTTCGATTGAGTTGTAAATTTTCACGCACTCTCTTCCATAACCAGCTGCAGTCATACAATCAGCAATGGATTTCAAGTCCATTTTACCCCTCGTTATACTCTATTTTGTTTTTCTACGGTCTATGTTGCGATGGTAGTGGAGACGAAGTAAATTTTAGTGGTTGAAAAATAAATAGAGGGGAGGGGTAAAACTAGTTAGGGGCGCTGAGTTGGTATGTCACGTGACATCCACCTCATCAAATATTAGTGTCACGTAGTATTTGATGTCCACCTTGGGACCAACTTAACCGAAAAGGGTATATTTGGACTCAAAGTATAACGAGTATATTTAAATAATTTCTCATAGTACAGGGATATATTTGGCCCTTTTTCATTTTATTTTTATATAAAAAGTGACTAACTTTCGATTACTTTTGAAATTATGACCATTTTTCAATTACCAGTTATAAATCTAACTATTTTTTATCTTTTTCACAAAATGCAAGACACAATAGCCTATGCAGGGACGGATCTACCTTACAACATAAGGGTGGTACGCCACTTGCATGGTTCGGCAAAAATTCTTAGTAAGTATGTTGGTATATGTGAAAAAATGATTATATTGATAAAGTGGCACCCATATTGCACAAACATTGCGTGGGTGCCATGGTTCAACATTCCCTCTGAAGTCTCTCATTTGCCTCTGTTATCTTTTCCTACTTATCAATCCTTATTTCTCACCTCTTCTTCCTCCCCCCCCCCCCCCCCCCCCCCCCCCCCCC
>ML426486.1:0-21792 GCA_005239525.1 Nicotiana knightiana | reverse complement strand
CCTCCCCCCATCTTTTTCCTTCTGCTAAATCTCTTTATATGTTATAAATAAAATTATATTTAAGGTGAATGTCTATATTCTAGAGAGATTCTAGGGTTTGTTACTTAGTGGTAAGTCACTTTTTCTTTATAAATAAAGGTGTTCTATTTCATTATAATCGATCTCGATCAATAAGAATTCTCTCTCTACTTTTTAAGGCAATATTCTTCTTCTTCTTTTATTGTTTTATAACACGTTATCAGTACGAGACTTTAACCAAATGAGTAGAAGTTTTGTGATTGAGCATAATGATTGTCAATTGTTCCATGAACTTCCTTCATGATTAAATTCTGTATTTAAGGTAAGTATTTTACTTTTTTTTTAATTTTTTTTGAAATTCTACAATTTGATTTTAAAACAAGCAAAGACAATAAATTTTAATTACAACTCTAATAAAGTTGTAAGAAATTATAACCACCTGAAGTGGTAAAATTGCTATATCTTGCTATGATCAAATAAATTCATGTATGATTGTGAGCACAAAAAATGAAAATCCATCCCATTGAATTTGTTTCATTCTCATTCCCCTTAAGAGAATGTGATAGAAATATGTGATAAGTCTGGAAAAAAAAAAAGAAGACAAAATTATTACCATAAATGTATCATTGGATGTGGACGTGGCATTAGGCGAAATTATAATCGTCATAATTGTGATAATGAGAATAATAAGGATTCTCAAAATAATCATTCACTCTGTGAAAGTAATATTTGTCATGTATTTGACATAAGATTTTGTAAAGCACATATAGATGATTATGGTCCATTCATGATGTGAATGTGACAACATCTGATTTATAAATACATATTCATTCTTGGAAGAATATGTAAGTTCTAGTCGTAGTGAATTGTACCACACTCACCTCTAAGAGGAGGCTTGAGATGAAATAAGAAAATAATTTCATTCTTATGGCATGAATGGTCATTGATAACATACCTATTGTGATTACGCCTAAAATATTATGGCAATATTATTATTACAGGGCAAAAGTAATGGAAATAATATATCTTGCCTATAATGATATTGACCATTGTCGCGCCCCCTTTTTCTCGCGAAATCGGATTTCGACATTTTTGGGACAACTCCTTTTGAGAGGGTAAGGAATTGAGAGAATCACCACCTAACGGATTAAGGTGCATTAGGGCACCTAGAGTAACTAACTCATAGAACCAGTTTACATCACCAGAGATCGGGTAAGGGTTCAAATTACCTTGAGGTGAAGGTGTTAGGAACCCCTCGAGGTCCACAGGGGTGGGTCCGACCGAACTTAAATTAAGCAAATTAGTCTAAAAAAGAGAAGAAAACAATTTGACAAAATGCGATATCCAATTTATTCTAAACAGGAGTATAGAGGGTCCTAAATTTTTTAGCCTATAGGATCATTCCATACAATACTTTGTGACTCCCTCAAGTTGGGGTGTCACTCATAGTATTAACACATGGGCTATAATCTCCTCACTACCCAATTACTATCTTTAAGTTGTTACTTAAGCATTCTAGCAGTTTCTAGCTCGCTCCTTATGCATGCGCTACCCGTCCCTTACCTATGGTTCTGGAGGTATTAGGACCTCTATTTTGGATGGTTCTAGACTGAACTATGTTACTTAAAAATGAGAAATCTAGGCGACAAAAAAAAACAAATAGGACTTTCAAGTAAAGAAACTGATAAGGGCTCACATTGACCTCCATAAGTAAACAACAAAGGCACGCAGTTGAATCAACAAACTTCGTTACTTTTAGAGTTCTATATGCATGATATCTATATGAGCAGAAACAAAATATAAAGAGAGTTTTATTAAGGCGAGCATTGCGATCTATTTGTTTGCTTACTGATTTTATTCAGCGCGAATCTGGGCATCCAATAAGATAATATGTCACAATTATAAACCCAAAATTATTTTTAAGTCCTACAAATATATTGTCTAAGTGATTGACAGAATTAGTCGAATTCAGAATTAATTAACAAAATTCTATAGGCATGATTTCTACGAGTTTATTAATTGTAGACCTATAAACATGGTTTCTAAGTGTAATACTGATTTTAACTCATAAGGACAGGTTTTTATTCCTTTTAAATCCTATAGGCATGCTTTCTAAGTCTGAAGCTGATTTAAACTCTATAGATAAGATTTCTAAGTTTGAAACTGATTTCACCCTATAGGCATGATATTTATTATCTTTAAATCTTATAGGCATGATTTCTAGGTTTGAGACTGATTTCACCCTATAGGCATGCTATCTATAACTGTATGTGGGCAGACATTAAGCAGATTGCCAGGAAAGATCATTATTTCAAACAAATAGGATCCTATAGACATGGTCACTAATGCACATTGTGTTAGAAATATGTGTAAGATCCTATGAACATGATTTCTAATGCAGAATTAATGGAAAAGCCTATAAACAGGATTTCTAGTATGCGAATGTAAAAATACATCATCAAACAATAGGGAAAATCCTATAGGCAGGATCTCTAAACAAGTATGGCACTCACATGATTCAATNCCCCCCCCCCCATATTTTACTAATAAACCCTAAATATGTTATTACAGAGATTATTGCAGCCCAAAATATTGAATGAATTACATAACAATAGCAATTACACTACAGGGAGCCTTCATAGGCCCAATCTAAACTTGGGAGCCAGGCCTTCAATCATAACAACTTTGGATCATAGTAGTGATCCATCCATGGAACATAAAATTAGGTTTCCAATGTGTCAAAGTTCCTGTCACGACCCGAAATCCCACCTTCAGGCCGTGATGGCACGTAACGTTGCACCCGTTAGGCAAGCCAACATGTTAACTGAATTGATTTATTAACAAGTGAAAATAACAAATAATGACTAGATAATTGAGATAAAGTGCGGAAGCATTAAACAAATCTAAATAACCATAGCTAATAACGAAGAAATACCTTTAAGTACAAAACCCAGAAATAGAGTCACAACCTCACGAACCAGTCTAAGATTTTGCTAAAAACAACAGTTTGAAATAAAATGATATATCTGTCTGGAAAATACATAGATGACAGAATGAAAGATAGACAGTAACTCCGAGATCCACGAACGCCTGCGGAACTACCTCGGTGTCGTCTTGAATGGACTGAAGGATACTCCCCCTAACGAGGTCCATTGGGTCCGGCTGCGTAATCTACACAACATAAAGAAGTACAGGTGTAGTATCAGTACAACCGACCACATGTACTGAGTAAGTGCCGAGCCTAACCTCGGCGAAGTAGTGACGAGGCTAGGACACGACAACAAATTGTACCTGTGCAGTTCAATAGTATAGCAGGAAATAAACAAGAATACAGTTACAGGGGAGAACATGCTGGGGATAAAAGGGGAAACAATTGCTAAAATAGTAGAATCAATTCTAACTGGAAAGTAGAAGTAAAGCAGGAAATAACAACTCGAAACAAGTAAAATAGACAGGAGAAGGAACGGCATGACCCCTCGTGCATAGCCTCAAAATCACATGGCACGGAATGTCCCCTCACGCATAATTAATAATGACTCGGCACAGAATGTCCCCTCGTGCATAAATAATAATCAATCGGCACGGAATTTCCTCTCGCGCATATATAATAATCAATCGGCACGGAATGTCCCCTCGCACATAAATAATAATCAATCGGCACGGAATGTCCCCTCGTGCATAAATAATATAATCATCGGCACAGAATGTTCCCTCGTGCATAAATAATATAATCATCGACACAGAATGTTCCCTCATGCATAAATAATAATCATCGACACAGAATGTTCCCTCGTGCATGATGAATATAAGNCTATTGTCCCGGCAAGGGACTCAACTATAACCAATCTCACTCAGAAGTATCATATCAATAGTAAAACCCTCAACCGAACACATAATCAAGAACTTTATACGTCATGAAGTAACCTCAGGGTACCACTTCCAAGGTTCCCGATAATTCACAACACGGAGAATATCAAAGACATTAAATAACTCATCAAAATTCGACTCACGGGCATACTTGACCACAACATATAGGTACCCGTCACCTCACATATACGTTGGACATGAATTACACATAGCAAATAAGACTCTATACCTATTCCCTCAAGCTAAGGTTAGGCCAAACACTTACCTCGGCTCCAAGAATGCAAGTCAAGCCTCAATCACGGCCTTTCCTCTTGAATCCGACTCCAAAACGATAATATCTAGACATAATAACAACAATAATTAATCAATAACTCAGTCCCAAAGCCTAATTATAACTTTCCCATAATTCTTCCAAAAATACTAAAATTCGACCCCAGGCCCGCTTGGTCCATACTTGAGGTTCGGACCAAAACCCGATAACCCATTTCCCCATGAACCCGAATATACAATTTGTTTTGAAATCCGAATCCAAAATGAGGTTGAATTTCCAAAATTTCCAAAAGCCCTAACTCTACCCAAACCCCCTATTTCTACCTTTGATGTCATGTTATTAGACCTAGAATCTAGTGATTGATGAAGGAAAATGGAAGAAATTAGTTTTAAGAACACTTACCTATGAAGCTATGGTGGAATGGTATCCTAAGAACCGCCTAAGAAGAGTGGAGAAGAAGAAAATGGTGAAAGATATCAAAATCCCGTAATAGCATTTTGTTTTTAAGGCTTTAAAATGACTGGGAGAAATAAGCCTACGCGATCGCGAAGAGAGGGCTGCGATTGCGGAGAGTACTGGACATTGACCATCGCGATCGCGACCAAGCGACCGCGTTCGCGTAGAGAAGCACGCTACCTTGCCCCCAGATCCCTTTAACGCTATGCGATTGCGTGAGGCCCCTCGCGGTCGCGTACATCACTACCCCCAGGCTCTGCAATCACATCCTAGGCCCTGCGTTCGCGTAGGGTAATTTCCCAACCCCCAGCCATATGAACATCGCGATCGCGTGAATCACACCGCGATTGCGGAGGGAAAATCACAGAACACCAGAAACAGCAGAACACCAGATTTTCCAACTCTTTTGCACCCTGACACCTACCCGAAACTCACCCGAGCCTTCGGGGCTCAAAACCAAATATACACACGCCTTAAAAATCATCGTACAAACTTATTCGAGTAATTAAACCACTAAAATAACATCAAAACAATGAATTAAACTCAAAAATCCATAGAATTTCCTCAAACTTCATAAACTGACAAATTTTCCAATTTTGATCCGAAACACGTCAAACCAAGTCCGTTTCTTTCCAAATTTTACATATAACTCACATAACACATATTGAACCTGTTTCGAACTCCGAAACCATAATACAGGCTCGGTAACACAGATTTCACATCAAAGTTCATTTTCAAAAGTCTTTATTATTTCCAGAAAACAATTTCCTTTAAAAATTCATTTCTCGGACTTGGGACCTCGGAATTCGTTTCTGGGCATACGCCCAGGTCCCATATTTTCCTAAGGACCCTCCGAGACCGTCAAATCACGGGTCGAGGTCCGTTTACCAAAAATATTGACCAAAGTCAACTTCATTCTATTAATTATCATCAATTCAATTGTTTAACACATTTCCACATAAAAGCTTCCTGGATACGCGCCCGGGCTGCACACGTACATCGAGGTGAGATTAACAGAGGCTTTTGGGGCCTCGAAACACAGTTTTTGCTAAATTAACACAAGATGACCTTTTGGGTCATCACAGTTCCCAAGGGCCTCAGGGACTCCGGGCAATGCTCAAACCAGAACCACATTCGGAAAATAAATTACAAAAAGATTGGAAGACCAGCCCCAATGTGTCAGAGTTCGGAGGAGTCTCAAGGACCCTAGGCATTGTTCACACTGGGGGTGGTGAGAACCTAAATGACTAAGAGTAAGAGTTTGAAAACTAGGGCATAAAGGGTAAAGGGGGCATGTTTTAAAATAGTTTAATTTTCAAAAGCAAGCAAATTCAGTATACAGAGTTGTAGAAAGAACTGCACCAAGAAACAAACAAAGTTCATGTTCAGTACATACTTCAAACAAATTGGCATTTGATTAGGCTAAATATTAAAGCAATCATGTCTTAAACACAGAGACAGAAACAGGCTGAACCTATAAATTAAACCACAAACATATTTGATTACATTCTTACAGTATCTGGCAAGGTTCAGAACAAGAAACAGACAGAACTAACCTAGGAAAAACGGTCACCTTATTTGAAGTAACTTAGTTTATCATTATTACTAAATGGGATCATGTAATCACATAGAAAGCAGAATCATGCTGAGGATTGAAACAGACTAATCGAATAAAACATAGAGAACAGAATAGTAAGAGTTAAGGCATACCAGTTGAGAAGAAAAAAGGTAAGAATGCAATAGAAGTCAAATTTCAGAGAATTTGGCCTAGGCTTTCAGCCGGCCAATTAATAACCACTTATTGCAGAAATCAGAATAAGAGAATAAAGAGAGAGCTTAAGTTTTTGTGAGAACATAGAGTTCGAAAGTTGTAGAGTTGTCCTAAAGGGAGTGAGGAAGGGGGTTTAAATAACACTTAATGAAGTAAACAAATAAGGTAGTGAACCAATCATACACAAATAAGGTATGAAAATAACTTAACAATCAATTAAGGTCTGCATGAATCAATTAACAAGACAAAATCGAGTAAAGTCAGGCTAGTACCACTTGATTTAAGGAAAACCTTTTATGGAATCAATCAGTAGTCAAGTACTAGGTTAAATAAGGTAAGAAATAATTCCAAAATCAATTAGAAGTCGAGTTCAATAATCAGTAAAGGAACGACTAATTTCAAACCATAATTTAGGTAAGCAATTAATCGCCAGGGTTAAAACAAACGGGCAGAAATAGTAAAAGAATAATTAAATAATCGAAACCCTAAGAAAATATGCCGAAATACAAAGACATAAAATAAGTAAAATCAGTCAAAATAAATAAGGAAACCCTAACAGATACCCAGAGACGAAAATATTTAAAGGTTAAAAATATTTTTGCAAAAAATTTGTTGAAATCAAAGCACTAGTTTTTAGGGTAAATAAAATCGGTCATCAAATAATAATAGAAAAGGACTAGAAAATATAGAGACAGAAGTACTGAAATTTTTATTGAAAAAAAAAAGAGAAATACCAAAACGAATATAAAATCGTTTCAGATCTGAAAAGATCTAAACAGATTCGACCAAAAATAGCCAGATTCATAAAAATAAATAGAATTTGAACCAAATCTGGTTTGAACCAGAGATTTGAAACCCTAAGATACGAAAATATTCGTACTCACAGGTATCAGGATGAACATAGACGAAATAGCCAAGATATGAGAGACTTTGAACCAGAACGAGTTCGAGTCTCTTGAGATTCACTTGCCATTTGAGGCAAATGAATCAAGTAACATCAAGAACGGGTAGCCAGTAGAGAAACAAATCCAAATAAGGCAGGGAATCAAGGGGAAATTCCATGAATCAAAAGGGAAAGTGTGACGGCGGGCTAGGGTTTGAGGGGGTGAGAGAGCTGATGAGAGTAGATTATCCAAAGACGGCGGGCCGGGGCGTATGATTTAGGGTTTAGGGGTTTTGGTATATTAAAAAGGGACAGTGGATTTAGGGTCGTTGATCTTCTGAGATCAACCGCCAGGATTAGATTTAGTTGGGGCGAGTTTAATTGGACGGGTATGGGTATGGGTAGTTGGGTTAGTGTATTGGGTATCGGGTATTGGGTTATTGGGCTGGATAGGGTATTGCGCTGAGGTAGGTCCGAAAAATCAATTAAAAAGGCTATATTTTAAATACCCATTTAAATTAATAAAATAATTAAAAATGCTATTTGTATATGAAATAATTTAAAATAATTACTTAATATTATAAAAATATAAAAAAGTCATTTTTCGTGCAAATAATGTAATTATGCACATACGGGCCATTATTGCAAAGTTATTGCAATTATAGCCTAAAGATACAAATATAATTATGCATAAAATGATTAAAGCTCAATATAAATATAAATTATAAAAAATAAGTAATAAATCATTATAAAATTATTTATGATGCAATTAGTAATTATTTAGATAATAAAATGCTGAAATAAATTGATTAAAATTCCTCTAAAAATTACAGAAAATTATGAAAAAATATTGGTTGATGCTCATGCACTATTTTGAAAGTATATATGTATTTTTTAAAATATATATGGAAAAAATTGGGTATCAACAGCTGCTCCTCTTTACCCGGGAAGGATGAAAGAGTTGTCGGGTAAAGATATGATGGCCAATTTTGACCGAATATGGATTTGAGAGATGTAGGCTGCACTCCAGTTTCCGAGCTGCCTACACATCCCTGGATTTACAGGAATCAAGCGATGTGTAGTTCTGGATCCATCGGCGGAATAAATCGATGGAGTTGTTACAAGGACGGACACAAGGTTTCGAATAAGATGAAATAGTTATGGTGAACAGTCAGGTTTGAAATAATTTGAAGAACTGGAGCGGGATTGCTCCTATTGGGATAATAGTTACTTACGGTCACATGAAAATCCACAAAAGATATATCACGAGCATATATATTAATTTACGTAAATTTAGACATGATGCAAATTCCCCTCAGACCATGAAAAATGTCTTTGGACGGTGCGGATGACGTCCTTAGACCATGACGTTCCGGTCCAAGAGTTGTGCGGTAAGGGATTTGCAGGCTATGAAATGATGTTCTCGGGCCATGAAAATGGTGCCTCCAAACCATGATGCCTTTGAATAATGATGTGCAAATTTAAGAGATCCTCAGGCCATGGCATGATGTCCTCCGGCTATGAGGATGGTGCCTTCAGACTATGACGCCTTTGGACAAGTTGGCTATATTTCAGCCCACGAGGTGCAGAGATATGATGCTATAAGCAACAAGACAAAGCTTAATCTTATGTGATGTTGAGGGCAGAGCTTAGCCCGATGTAATAGAGACAGTGCTTAGTCTCGTGTGAGATTCAGGACAGTGCTTCGTTCCATGAAAAGTGAAGGCAACACTTAGCCTTATGCAAATAGAGAGGCGGGGCTTAGCCTCACGCAAGGATTGAGACAGGGGCTTAGTCTCATGCAAAGAGAAGACAATGCTTAGCCTTATTCAAGTGGAGAGGCAGGGCTTAGCCTCATGCAAGGATTGAGACAGGGCTTAGTCTCAGGCAAAGAGAAGGTAGTGCTTAGCCATATGCAAATAGAGAGGCAGAGCTTAGCCTCATGCAAGGATTGAGACAGGGCTTAGTCTCATGCAAAGAGAAGGCGGTGCTTAGCCTTATGTAAGTGGGGAGGCAGGGCTTAGCCTCATGCAAGGTGGAGACAGAGCTTAGTCTCATACAAACAGAAGGCAGTGCTTAGCCTTATGAAAATGGGAGGCAGGGCTTATCCTCATGCAAGGTTCGGGATAGTGCTTAGTCCCATGCAAAGAGAAGGTGGTGCTTAGCCTTATGCAAATGAGAGGCAGGGCTTAGCTTCATGCAAGATTGAGACAGATCTTAGTCTCATGCAAAGAGAAGGAAACGCTTAGCCTTATGCAAGTGGAAAGGCAGGGCTTAGCCTCATGCAAGGTTCGGGACAGTGCTTAGTCCCATGCAAAGAGAAGAGTAAGAGTGAAGTATTCTTAGCTGACAATGTGTTTCATGCATAGCGATTGTGTCGTTGCGATGGTGTTTATCATGATGATATAGTCCTTTATCCAAAGAAAATTTATGAGTTTTTGCGGGGGGAGATTGGTTCGTGCCTTTGCTTGCTCGATTTGCTCCGCTCTGTCTGAAGATCCTGTTCAATCTATTAGGGTAGCATTTGGATAAAGCAAAGTTTCTTTTTCAAAAGCATGCGTGTATAATTTTCAAAGACATAGTGGTATGCAATTTAGAAGTTAGTTAGATGAACCAGTAACTGTGACATTATTAGAGACATTGTGACTTCCGCTGCCGTAGAATTTTGAGGGTCCTCCTCAAAATTCTGCCCCAGTTAACTAGATGAACTTTCTGACCGTTCCGTATGCTGCGGTTGACTAAACTTGCTTCAGAATTTTGAGGATTCTCCTCAAAATTCTGTCCCAGTTTTTGATTGTGGGAAAAATGGAAATTTTATTGAATTGTGACCGAACCCACAGGGCTTCCTATGTGTCCCTCTTAAATGGGAATCAAGTCGAGCGTAGTTCAATTTACATCATATGAAGAAGCATAAAATGGTTTACACATAGTATCTTTTGACTGCATTTGAATTGATAGGATTTGGCCAGATTTCTCCGTCCATCTCTGCGAGTATGAGCGCTTCTCCTGTCAATACTATGTGAACCATGTAAGGACCTTGAAAGTTGGTAGAGAATTCCCTTTGGCCTTATCTTGATGTGGAAAGATTCGTTTCAGTACCAGCTGCCCCGGCGTGAACTGTCTTGGTGACTTCCTCCTTGATTTTCAGGCTCATGTCTGGCTTGAATTTCCTAAGTTTTTGCTTCACTGGTGGACACATTGGATTTGTAGGTAACTTGTGAGCCACTATGGATGTGCTCAACCCTGTCATATCGTCGTTTGACCATGCAAAGATTTCCTCATATTCTTTCAGGAACCAAGTGTATTCTTCTTTCTCTAACGGTGACAAATGGATGCTTATGCGGGTTTCCTTGACGGTTTTGGAATCTCCCAAGTTGACTATCTCGGTATCGTCCATGTTGGACTTGGGCTTGTTCTCAAAGTTCTCCACTTCTTTGACAATTTCCTCAGGTATTACATCCGCATCTTCTTTCTTCTGAGTCACTATCCTTTTGTTGCGTTGTCTCATTACATGTCACAGTCGTTGGTTCATCAAGATAAGAAATAGTAATGCTATAGGGATAAAGATATGAAAGGAAAATAGTAATAATAAAATATCAAGCCATTTAAAGCGTCAAACAAAATGATTTCAATAACTCAAATAATGTTTTTCAAAATGGAACACTGAAAATATTATTTAAAACAAAATGCAAAAGAGGAAATCATTTTCAAAAATAAACAAAGCTATCAGCCTTGCTAACCGGGGACTCATCGGGCCCTTGATGGTTTGACAGTCCAGTTCCTGAGGAATGCTCCCCTCTCTACTGTCTGGATTGTAGGGCCTTCCTCCTCCTCCTCCTCCTCAACTATTACACCACAATCCATACCATCATCTTCCAGGAACAAATTCCTCAATGTTGCCAAAGCTTCTTCTTCCTCTGATCCCCATACTGTATCGGCCTGATGGAAGGTCTGATTCAGGTGCGACACGGGTTTCTCAAGTGGATAGTATGGACCACGCCATGGTGGCGACCAATTTTGATGTTCCTGCCAGGTGTACTGATATCCGAGCCTGAAGGTGGTGCTATGGCGCTTCAGATGTACTGGTTTAGAGATACCTTGAAGCTTTTTACCAAGCCCCTTTCCAGGATCATGCCCTGTCCATGCCAGTATGCTTTCTATTTTTCTACTCCACTATTTATGTTTCTCAATCGCGTTAACACGTTCGATGCGATGGTAGGTTTCTCCACCTAACTTCCTTCTGTTTTCTACAACCAGAACAGTCTGACTGGTGTAAATGAGGTTGCTCCCATATCTATGGATGATCACTTCATGATGGTTCCATTCAAATTTTACCACTTGGTGCAAAGTGGATGCGACAGCTCCAGTGGCATGTCTCCATGGTCGTCCCAGCAACAGATTGTAGGAGGCGAATATGTCTAGCACCTGGAATTCAACATCGAACCAGGTAGGACCCATTTGCAAGCATAGGTTGGTTTCTCCAATCGTATATCTTTGTGATTACGGACCTGCTCAAGCTCACCCTGTAGTTCAAGTATCTTCTGTTCAAGCCGCAAAACCAAGTCATTTGGTGCCGGAGTACTCTGACCATCAGAAGTTTCCACATTCTCAGCATGTGTGGGGTTGTCTTTTTTGATGCCACTCATATCGTCCATCTTAACTTTCCCTATGCCTTTTGATGCACTTGGAGGAGAAGGAGGTGGAGGGCCTCTGGATCTGGTGTGGTAAGCTGATGATGCCAGTATTTGTGAACCAACCTTAAGGGATGAGAATAATCAAAAAGAAAGAAAAATAAAAGGTAACCAAGTTAGTGACAGGAATATAAATTCGCATCCAAATTTGGGAGCCTCGTTGTGCCCGGGGTAGGCCTAGCGTCAGGTAGATTTGGAGAATTTTAATGCCAATAATTGCCTCATTTCATTAACGCAATAAATAAGAAGAATCTAAAACGATAATAAGGTAAGTCACTAATGACATTTGGCCTTATTACATTTGAAAATCAAAACAAATAAGCCTAATCTACTTGGTCCCAGAAGGACCTTCTCCATGCCTGGTTCTCTTGGCTCCATCGATCAGGTTCCCCAGGTCGCGCATGTCCAGCAGCAGGTATGCCCTGACGAGATGTCCTCCTTCGATACCTTCAGCATTCCGGCAGTCTATGACTCTTTTCTCATCTTCCCGTCCAGCTCCATCAGACCTTACTCCAGATATTATAGCCTTTCATTTGATATGATAGCCATTTCCCTCCACTCATTGATTAATTCCACATCAGTTTTGTGTCGTTCCAGATGCTCAACCTCGGACTCACGAACTCTTTTGCACAGTCTGTTATACTTCACCTGTGCTTTGGCAGCCTCATCTACGACTCTGTTCCCTCGACCGACTCCTGGCTCGACTATTCCTTCTATGTAGTCTTCCCACCATGATGGGTAAAAGTACACATTCCCTGCGTGATATCGATCCGGTTGGATGGTGTCCCTTTCCACAATAATCTTCAAGTTCCACATATGTTGAGCTTCACATTTATATGGGATGTCATCATCTTAGAAATTCACCCTGTAGTGACTCATTTTGGAGACTCGTCGTATAATCTGTTTTCTACCAGCTTGTCTCATGACCCTTATAGGGACATAGGGGTATATACCCCTTAACCCAATCAACACCAAGTGTGGAGCGTCCCTAGATCGGATGATGAACTCATTGATGGGGAACCACTCGAACATCCAATGAACCTGGTCCTCAGTCAAGTTGTCAAAAAATTGCACCCATTCTGTAGCATTCTCCGGTTGAGCAAACCTATCTGGGATAAAGGTCATTCTCTTGGGGTGATGAAAGTCTATGTGATCGTTCCACGGTCTTCACAGAAACTCTTGCCGGTATTTACCTCTGTGGAAATGTTCTATCAACCAAATTTGTAGTAGTAGATAACAACCCTCGAAGTGTTTGAACCCCTTCTGGCAGCGATCCAAGGCCCGATATATGTCTTCTATAATCATAGGGACAATAGTATATGTTTGTCCCTCGATTCCCCCCATTAAAGCTTTGGTTACCATGGCCAGTCTGGTGTGAATTCTGTCCTTTTTGCTTGGAAACACTATCATACCCAAGAAGCAAACGATAAACATGAAAACCCTACGATGAATCCAACCCAAGGAAGTGATGGAGAACTCGTCATGGAAGATATGGTAGGATTTGTTGTGACCGTATCATTCATAAAGGAAGTCAAAGGGTACGTAGGACTTCTTCAGACACACCAAGTCTTCATTCTTTTTCAAACCCATCATTTTCAGAAACCCTCTGGGAGTGCGATTTTCCAGCACCAACAAACCGGGAATGTCCCAAGGTAGTCCAGTGAATCCCCCTATTTCCTCCAAAAGAGGGGTCATTTCTATGTTGCCAAAATGGAATACGATTCTTTCTCCGTCCCAGAACATAGTAGCAGCTTCGATCAACATGTTGTTTGGTTGGATATCTAATAAGGAAGGTAGGTTTCCAAGTACTCTTTTCACATGGTTTTTATCACTTGACGAAAGGTCTTCCCACCAATCTAGCAACAATGGTGGTATGTTATGGACCATGCCGAACCTGGGGACTTCGTGCCTCATTTTCTGCAAAAAAAATAGAGTTAGACCCTTTCCCCCTCCAGATTCGACTATTTATACATTAATGATTAGCATATTGGCACTTATTTCTCCAAATTAATGCACATATCTTGGTTGCGTCTGTTGGGATTATGGAAACTCCGGTAGACTTTGGACAAGGCTTTTCTTAAAGGGTTATTATGTGGACAACATATTCACCCAGGCTAGGTTTGACCATGATGCATTCACAGTTATAATCAGAGTAAGGTTTCTATAGAAGTCTAGGCTGGTACCCTCAAGCGGATGACTTGAGGGGGAAAGACACGGAACCGTTGACTGCACCGCTGATCGACTAGTTTTACCGCAAATAAGCCTTTCCAAATTCAAATAGGGTGCTATAAGAAGAGCGCAAACACTCATCAAGCGTTGTTATGGTATTAATTACTCACGAGTGGAATATGATGGTGAGCATGATTTACGAAAACAGAAAATAACACGTTGTCATGTATTTGCATGATGATAAAAAAAATGATAAATGCGGTATTTAATAATTGTAAAGGCATTAAGAAAGGAAAACAAGGAAACAAGTCAGTTTCCATAGTAAAGAGTAATAAAAGAGGAAAGAGAAATCGCAAATGACTAAAGACAGGAAAATAAATTCACATAAAGTGGGAAAAGGAAAGGGTATGCAAGTATTTAACGGAATAATAAATACATGCTTGAGGACTAATTCAAAAAATCAGGTTCGTTACGGTAAGAGCCTAAAAGTATCCCCAGCAGAGTCATCATGTTGTCGGCCTTTTCTCTCGAAATCGGGTTTCATCATTTTTTGGGACAACTCCTTTTGAGAGGGTAAGGAATTGAGAGAATCGCCACCTAACGGATTAAGGTGCATTAGGGCACCTAGAGCAATTAACTCATAGAACCAATTTACATCACCAGAGATCGGGTAAGGGCTCAAATTACCTTGAGGGGAAGCTGTTAGGCGTCCCTCGAGGTCCACAGTGGTGGGTCCCGGCCGAACTTAAATTAAGCGAATTGTCTAAAAAAAGAGAAGAAAACAATTTGACCAGATCGATATCCAATTTATTCTAAACATGAGTATAGGGGGTCTTAAATTTTTTAGCCTATAGGATCATTGCATACAATACTTTGTGACTCCCTCAAGTTGGGGTGTCACTCATAGTATTAACGCATGGGCTATAATCTCCTTACTACCCAATTACTATCTTTAACTTGTTTCTTAAGCGTTCTAGTAGTTTCTAGCTCGTTCCTTATGCATACACTACCCGTCCCTTACCTGTGGTCCTGGAGGTATTAGAACCTCTATTTTGGGTGGTTCTAGACCGACATGTTACTTAAAAATGAGAAATCTAGGCGACCAACAAAATACAAATAGGCCTTTCAAGTAAAGAAATAGATAAGGGCCCACATTGACCTCCACAAGTAGACAACAAAGGCACACAGTTGAATAAGCAAACTTCGTTACTTTTAGAATCCTATAGGCGGGATATCTATATGAGCATAAACAAAATATAAAGACAGTTTTATTAAGGCGAGCATTGCGACTTTTTTGTTTGCTTACTGATTTTATTCAGCGCGAATCTGGGCATCCCAAGCATATAATATGTCACAATTATAAACCCAAAATCATTTTTAAGTCCTACAAATATATTGCCTAAGTGATTGACAGAATTGGTCGAATTCAGAATTAATTAACAGAATCCTATAGGCATAATTTCTATGAGTTTATTAATTATAGACGTATAAACATGGTTTCTAAGTGTAATACTGATTTTAACTCATAAGGACAGGTTTTTATTCCTTTTAAATCATATAGGCATGCTTTCTAAGTGTGATGACCCAAAGGGTCATTTTATGAATTAAGACTCCGTTCTAGGGTTATTGTCACGACCCCAGTTTGCCCTCCGCGAACATGTCGAGATGGCACCTAGTCCCTATAACTAGGTAAGCCTAATAATGCGGAAAAACAACATAACTTGCAGAATAATTAAGGAAAAACTGAACAAATATTAAAAAGAGACTGCATATAAATGCCGCTCAGCATATACAACTCAAAAAATAATGCGGAAGTCTACAATATCACCCCAAAACCCGAAAACTCACGGGACGGTATCCTGGGAGATCTAGTGGACAGTTGAGAAAAGGACTACAGGACGGTATCCTGGGAGATCTAGTGGACAGTTGAGAAAAGGACTACAGGACGGTATCCTGGGAGATCCTCATTGTTACCATTTTTATTGAGCTATACATATTCCGTGTTTACTCCGCTCTTTGTGTTTTCGGGTTATTGCCTTGTTTGAACTGTCTTATTTCATTGTTGTACTCATTATTACTACCTGTTTTCATACTGTAAATTCCTATTATATTGTTTAACCTCAGTAGGGCCCTGAACTTCTTTGTCACTACCCGACCGAGGTTAGGCTTGGCACTTACTGAGTACCGATGTGGTGTACTCATGCCCCTTCTGCGCATGTTTTTCATGTGCAGATCCAGGTACCTCCACCCAGGTGCACTATCCCCGAGGTTGAGAGACTTAGCAGAGACTTCGAGGTACATCTGCCGCGTCCGCAGACCAGGAGTCTCTATCTTATTCCAGCTTTAGTGGAAAGTTTTCCTTCCTTACAATTGTTTAGACATTCTGGAGTTAGAGTCGTGTATTACATTTCTGTTAGCCTGTGTGTCACGTGAGTTTTCGGGTTTTGGGGTGATATTGTATACTTTCGCATTATTTTTTGAGTTGTATATGCCGAACGACATTTATATGCAGTCTTTCTTTTAAGATTTGTTCAGTTTTTACTTAATTATTCCGCAAGTTATGTTGTTTTTCCGCATTGTTAGGCTTACCTAGTTATAGGGACTAGGTGCCATCACGACATGTTCGCGGAGGGCGAACTGGGGTCGTGACAAGTGTATTTCATGTTTCGATGCTTCGAAGATATCACGTTGACCCGTCTCATGTCTTGGATTTCAGCTCAGTCCAATTGGACTGAGCTGAAATCCAAGACATGAGACGGGTCAACGTGATATCTTCGAAGCATCGAAACATGAAATACACTTGTCACGACCCCAGTTCGCCNCCAATATAGCTACAGGCTCCTCAACATATGACAGATCCTTGTCCAATTGGACTGAGCTGAAATCCAAGACATGAGACGGGTCACCGTGATATCTCCGGAGCATTGAAACATGAAATACCGGATGAACTCCTGCCAAGCGGGAGGTAAGGCAAGCTCATAAGCAACCTCCCCAACATGCCTCAATATCTCAAAAGGGCCAATAAATCTCGGACTCAACTTCCCTTTCTTCTCAAATCTCATAACGCCTTTCATAGGCGAAACCCGAAGCAAAACCCGCTCTCCGACCATATATGAAACATCACGAACCTTCCGATCCACGTAACCCTTCTGTATGGACTGGGCTGTACGGAGTCTATCCTGAATCACCTTGACCTTCTCCAATGCATCCTGAACCAACTCTATGCCCAATAGCCTGGCCTCACCCGGCTCAAACCAACCTACCGGAGATCTGCACCTCCTACCATATAAAGCCTCATACGGCGCCATCTGAAATCTGGCTCTGATACCAACTTGTCACGACCCCAGTTTTCCCAGAAACATCGAAATCCGATGCCAAAAACCCCTTAAATACTCAGAATTTTGTTTTGGGGAAGTTCATCAAGTTCCCATGGTTTTCCCCCCATTTTTGATAATTAAGCTAAAGAAAACAACAGGGATTAATGGTATAACAATGAATTAGGATTAGAAAACGTTACCTATGATCCTTCTCTTCAAAACCCACTGAAAATCGCCAATTCTCGAGCTCTCAAATGATTTTTAGACTTATGAAATAAACCCTCGGATTTTTTGGAATAAACACACAGGGATCTCGCACCTGCGGTCCCGCACCTGCGGAAAAAGCATCGCAGGTGCGGAATTCACTTAAGTCCACTGGGGACGCACCTGCAGTCGTTTGGTCGCGCCTGCGATTCCGCACCTGCGGACTCAGGTCGCACCTGCGACCACTGGCCAAATCCCTCGCCATCGGACCTGCGATCAGCCCTACCGCACCTGCGTGTCCGCATCTGCGGGAAAACCTTCGCAGGTGCGAAAACACCAGAAGAGGTCTGGTTCAGCCATTTGATAAGTCCCAAATTCTCCCGTTAAGCATCCGAAACAACCCCGAGGCCCCCCGGGACCTCAACCAAAACCACCAACCGACCCTAATACCTTATTCAAACTAGGTCGAGCCTTAAAAACACGTCTCATAATATCAAAATCATCGAGTATGCATAGGTTCAGGCCTAGGAACTTAGGAAAATTCTAGGATTCATATCCAATGCCGAAACACATCTAAACTCATCCGAATGACCTCAAATTTTGCACACACATACCAAATGACATGACGGAACTACTGCAATTTCCGAAATTTTATTCCGACCCTCGGATCAAAAACTCACTAACGAACTGGAAACTTCAAAAATTCAAGCTTCGGCATTTCAAGCCTAAATGAGCTACGGACTTCCAAAATGCGTTCTGAACACGCTCCCCACCCCAAAATCACCTAATGGCGCTAACGGAACTATCAAATTTCCATTCTGAGGCCGTCTTCACACTGTTCGGACTACGGCAACTTTTCAACACCTAAGCTCTCATTTAGGGACTAAGTGTCCCAAAACTCTCCGAAACTCAAAACCGAATGTTCCGGCAATTCAATTTAGCAGAAATAGACTTGGGGAAAACAGTTAATAGGGGATCGGGGCATAAATTCTTATAGCGACCAGCCGGGTCATTACACTTATTAGCCATAAAAAGACTAATTTTCATTATCTCAATTTGTGTGCCCAGTCCAGGCGTGAAACCGGAAAGCTTTTATGTGAAAATATAAGAAATACTATTTCTAGATTTAAAATTTGGTTTTAGTTGACTTGAGTCAACATTTTTAGTAAACAGACCCGGATCTGTGTTCCGAAAATCCCGGGAGGTCCGCAGTAAAACATGGAACTTGGGCGTATGCCCGGAAATGAATTCCGAGGTCCCAAGCCTTAGAAATCAATTTTTGAAAGAAATTGTTTTGTTGAATTATTAATGAAATAAAGAAAAGAATTAGTGTTTGAAACCATTGGTATCGGGCTCGTATTTTGGTTCTGGATCCCGGCGCAGATTTGTTATAGTATTTGAATATTAAATGTGAAGTTTGGTGAGAATCAGAGTTTATTTGACGTGATTCGGACTCCGGTTGAGAAATAGTGAAATTGAAGTGTTCTTGAGAAAAATGATGGGTTTTGAGGTTTAATTCATAGTTTTACATATTATTTTCATGATTTGATCGCATGAGCAAGGACATATGATATTTTTAGACTTGCGTTCATGTTTGATTTAGAGCCCCGAGGGCTCGGGTGAGTTTCGAATAGGTTTGGGTTGTGTTGCGCTCGTTCTTTCTTATGCTTCGACGTTGTTTTTTCAAGCATGAATGATATCATATTGAATAAATGAGCTCCGATTTCTGTTTTGAATAAAGTATTAGATCCGTATCGTAATTACGGACCCGTAACAAAAAGAATCGTTGAATTTGGATATCGTATGAGGATTCATCTTATTGAGGTTGCCAGATCTTTCAGATTAATTACGAAATTGCCACTGTCAGCGTATTTAAAAATCTGCACTATTTGCAAATATTAAAACCTACATATCTCATTCATTATAAAGGTCAAATTGAGTGATTCAAAAGCCTAACTTGATCAGAATTTCACAAGGAATCCATTGGAGATATAAAAATAGAGTTTCGGGATAGTTTGGTATGAGAAACAAGGCAGAGTAGCTGGCAGAAAAATATATAAAACTAGGGTTTGTTCATTCGGTCATATTTTGAGTTGAGGAGCTCGAATTTGGGCGATTTCCAACATAAGGATTGGATTAAGTGTTCTCTACTCATTTTTTTGGTTATATTTCAATTACCCAATATTTTTCATCACTTTTAAATAAAAAACTAAGAATTTTCATAGTAAAAATTGAGGGTTTGGGTAGAATTAGGGAATTTTGTAAAAATCGAATCTTTACCTCGAATTGAGGTCGGATTTTGAAACTAGTTGTATATTTGGGCTCGTGGGTGAATGAGTAAACGTAATTTGGTCCGAACCCCGAGTTTGGACCAAGCGGGCCCGGGGTCGGGTTTTAACTTTTTTTTATAGAAAACTTAGGAAGAATTATAATTTTTAGTAAAGTTAGTTCCTTTAGCATTAATTAATGATATTAATTTAATTATGGTTATATTCGAGTGTATTGGAGGTGAATTCAAGAGGAAAAGCTATAATTGAATAGTGAGTGACCTGCGAAGTTAGGTAAGTGCTTGGTTTAACCTTGACTTGAGGGAATAGGAATCCCCAACTAAATTGTTATGTGAAAATGCATGTGAGTGGTGTATAGGTGAAGTGACGAGTATATATGCACCACCAAATTGTCTGCTTACATGATCCCCTCCCCGTTTCCAATTTAATTGCTCGGGTTATAATTGTTTCATGTCCATTGTTGTTTCTATGGTTACTTGGCTTGTTAATTTATTATTAAGTCTGGTTGCAATTATCTTTGAAAAAGTATTAGTGTATTCCTTGGTTTGTAGAGAGCTCTTCACGTAAAAAAGAAGGAAATTCTACTAGGTATGCACTGGGTATATATGCTTCTCTTAGTCTACCATAATCTAGTTAGCTTAAGATGGTGCTTGATTCCGTTGAGTAATTTAGGATCTTAAAATAGGATGCTTGAGACAAGTTGTTGTGAATTGAAAGAGCCGTACTGATTCCAAAGTCCATATTCTTGATATACTTATAAAGCAAATAGTCATTCATGTTTTCACATTTTTTACATGCATTTTGTAGTTCGCTAGAGATTGTGATTGCATATTATCTTGTAGTTGGCCATGTTTGTACATGGACCTGTAATTATAGTAAAGCTATTCTCATCTTTTCTACAATGTTTACGTCTACATAAAGGTTAAGTGGGTTGATATTATTTTATGATATATATATACATATATATATATATATGTATGTATGTATATATATGTATGTATGTATGTATGTATGTATGTATGTATGTATGTATTCCTGCTGGTTCCATTTTTGTCATAATATTGATGAGTTTAAAGAGCCGTACTGATTCCAAAGTCCATATTCTTGATATACTTATAAAGCAAATAGTCATTCATGTTTTCACATTTTTTACATGCATTTTGTAGTTCGCTAGAGATTGTGATTGCATATTATCTTGTAGTTGGCCATGTTTGTACATGGACCTGTAATTATAGTAAAGCTATTCTCATCTTTTCTACAATGTTTACGTCTACATAAAGGTTAAGTGGGTTGATATTATTTTATGATATATATATACATATATATATATATATGTATGTATGTATATATATGTATGTATGTATGTATGTATGTATGTATGTATGTATGTATTCCTGCTGGTTCCATTTTTGTCATAATATTGATGAGTTTNCTAGAGATTGTGATTGCATATTATCTTGTAGTTGGCCATGTTTGTACATGGACCTGTAATTATAGTAAAGCTATTCTCATCTTTTCTACAATGTTTACGTAAACATAAAGGTTAAGTGGGTTGATATTATATATATATATATGTATGTATGTATGTATTCCTGCTGGTTCCATTTTTGTCATAATATTGATGAGTTTATGAGAAGTACAGTTTTCTAGAAAGTTTTTGATAAATATAGAAATATATATATGATTGTGATAAGGATGGACAGGGAAATAAATATATATGACTGTGATAAGGGTGAACATGGAAATAAATATATATGACTGTGATAAAGGTGGACATGAAAATAAATATATATAATTGTGATAAGGGTGGACAAGAAAATATGCAATCACAATCTCTAGCGAACTACAAAATGCATG
>ML426482.1:0-10534 GCA_005239525.1 Nicotiana knightiana | reverse complement strand
AATATAACTTCAACTTCGAAGCCTCAGCTATGGTTTCAGCCATTGGGAAGATTAGGGATACCATGTGGCCCAAACCTATATAAAATAACCTTTCTCAAAGAATCCCAACTTGATGTGTAAGTATCACTGGACGCACGGACACATGACCGAGTTTTGCAGACAATTAAGAAAGAGGAGGTAGCCCGATTATTCAACGAGGGGCATCTTCAGGAATTTATCAGCAATAGAGCCAAAAACCATTTTAGGGAAAGAGATGCCAAATGGAACAATGAACCAGAGGAGCCTCAATATTATATCCATATGATCATCGGAGGAGTCGACGTACCGCAGGGACCCGTGTTCAAACGCACTAAAGTGTCAATTACAAGGGAGAAGCGGCCTCGAGACTACGTCCCCGAAGGCACTCTTACATTCAATGAAGAAGACATTGAAGGCCTCTCTCATCTGCACAATGATGCACTGGTAATTTATATTCCGTTAAATAAATTTCAATTTAAACGTATTCTTGTGGATCCAAGTAGCTCGACGAACATAATCAGGTCGTGGGTCGTAGAGCAGCTCAGGCTGCTAGATCAAATCATACCTGCATCTCGAGTCTTGGATGGCTTCAACATCGCAAGCAAAATGACAAAGGGGAAAATAATCCTCCCAGTGAATGTGGTCGGTACTATATAGGACACTAAATTTCATGTCATCAAAGGTGACATGAGGTACAATGCATTGCTTGGGAGGCCATGGATCCATAGCATGAGGGCAGTACCATCGGCCCTCCAACAAATGATGAAGTTTCCGACAAAAGATGGTGTAAAGATAGTGTACGGGGAGTAACATGCAGTAAAGGAGATGTTTGCAATTCAGGATTTGACACCAGCATCGACACCGTCTACCTCGAAAAGTCGAACATCAAAAATAAGTCGACAGCCAAATAGCAATCACAGTCCATATCCTCAATTGAATCCGAGGAACAGATAGCTGAGGATGAGGGAGAGGACTTTCTAACCCCTCGAGCCTTTGTCTCCCCCGAGGAGTCGGACACAATGAAGTCCACAATCGAGGAACTACATCAGGTGATATTGATTGAGAATCTACCGAAACGGAAGGTACACCTAGGAACGGGTTTAACCCCCGAACTCAGAAAAAACTCATTCAATTCCTTATCGATAACATAGATTGTTTTGCTTGGTCCCATTTAGATATAATAGGGATCCCATCGGAGATAACTACCCATCGGCTAAGTCTCGACCCCAGGTTCAAAACGGTAAAGCAAAAGAGAAAACCCAAGTTCTAGGTGAAGCACGCATTCATAAAGGACGAGGTAACTAAACTTCTAAAAATAGGGTCCATTAGGGAAGTAAAATACCCGAGTGACTAGCCAATGTAGTGGTAGTCCACAAAAAGGGAAACAAACTTAGAATGTTTATAGATTACAAAGATTTGAACAAGGCCTACCCCAAAGACTCTTTCGCATTGCCTAACATCAATCGTATGATCGACACCATAGCTGCCACAAGATCCTAACCTTTCTCGATGCCTACTCCATGTACAGTCAGATTCAAATGAACCCGGAAGGACCAGGAAAAAATTTAGTTTATTACAAAATCTGGAACATATTGTTACAACGTAATGCTCTTCGGGCTAAAAAATGCAGGGGCTACGTGCCAATGCTTAGTTAATAAGATGTTTGAACAACAGATATGCAATCTATGGAAGTTTATATAGATGACATGCTAGTTAAGTCCCTGCGCGCAGAAGACCATTTGACTAATTTGCATGCAACTTTTGAGATCTTAAGAGAGTACAACATGAAGCTCAACCTCGAGAAATGTGTCTTCAGGTTTGGCTCGGGCAAGTTCTTGTGTTTCATGGTATCGAACAGGGGGTCGAAATCAACCTCGACAACATTAAAGTCATCGAAGAAATCACCATCGTGGCCAGTGTGAAGGTCGTACAACGGCTAACCAGGCGGATAGTTGCTCTAGGATGATTTATCTCGAGGTCATCGGATCAGAGCCACCAATTCTTCTCCCTACCCAAAAAGAAGAATGACTTCGCATGGACTCCAGAATGTCAGGAAGCTTTGGAGGAGTTAAAGCGGTACTGTCGAGCCCGCTCGTACTTCACACTCCGAAGAAAGACGAAAACATTATTATGGTTTGAGAACAATGTACACAATTTCCTGTTTATTATGTAAGTCGAACCTTAGGAGATGCTAAAACCAGGTATCCACATTTAGAAAAGTTAGCACTTGCATTAATAAGCGCATCTAGAAAATTGAAGCCATATTTCCAATGTCATCCCATATGTTTGTTAACTACATACCCACTTCGAAATGTTTTGCACAAGCCCGAGTTATCCGTACGATTGGCCAAATGGGCGATCGAGCTCGTTGGGTACGATATTGAATATCAACCCCGAAAGGCTATCAAGTCTCAAATTCTAGCAGACTTCGTGGCTGATTTTACTCTTACCCTCGTACCCAAAGTAGAGAAGGAACTACTACTAAACTCAGGTATATCGTCGGGTGTAAGGACCCTTTTCACGGACGATGCCTTGAATGTGAAGGGGTCCGGGCTCGACATTGTTTTAAGACCACCTACGGGTAGCACTATCCGACAATCTGTCAAAACTTCTAGATTAACTAACAATGAGGCCGAGTATGAGGCCATGATTGTCAGTCTCGAATTAGCCAAAAGCCTGGGAGCGGAAGTCATCGAGGACAAATGTGACTCTTTTTGTGGTAAACCAAGTAAACAAAATCTTCGAAGTTCGAGAAGATAGAATGCAAAGATATTTGGACAAACTGCAAGTAACATTGCACCGCTTTAGAGAGTAGACGGTGGACCATATACCTCGAGAGAAAAACAGTGAGGCCGATGCACTTGCTAATTTGGGATCCTGGGTTGAAGAAGATGATATCGTCCCGGAGACTGTTGTTCAATTATTGAGGTCTTTGGTTTAAGAGGGTCATGCCGAGATAAATTCTACAAGCCTGACTTGGGATAGGAGGAATAAGTACATGGATTATTTGAAAAATGGAAAACTCCCATCGAACCATAAAGAATCGAGGGCCCTATGAACCAAGGTTTATACGTTTGCATTAGATGGAGACGGAACATTGTATAGGAGGACCTTCGACGGACCACTGGCAGAATGCTTAGGGCCAGGAGACACCGATTATGTGTTGCGAGAAATCCACGAAGGCACTTGTGGGAACCACTCTGGTACTGACTCTTTAGTTCGAAAAGTAATTAGAGCTGGATATTACTGGGAAAGCATGGAGAGAGATACAGAGGAGTTCATTTGAAAGTGTGACAAATGCCAAAGGTTTGCACCTATGATCCATTAGCCCGGCCAACAACTCCATTCGGTCCTATCCCCGTGGCCATTCATGAAATGGGGGATGGACATCGTTGGCCCCTTACCAACTGCACCGGGTAAAGCTAAGTTCATTCTATTTTTGGCTGACTACTTTTCAAAGTAGGTAGAAGCGCAGGCCTTCGAGAAAGTAAGAGAAAAAGAAGTCATAGATTTCATATGGGACCACATCGTATGTCGGTTCGGGATACCCGCTGAAATAGTATGCGACAATAGGAAGCAATTTATTGTCAGCAAAGGGACAAAGTTTCTCGAAGATCACAAGATAAAAAGAATTTTATCAACTCCGTATCACCCAAGCGCAAATGGCCATGACGAGTCCACCAACAAAACTATTATCTAAAACTTGAAGAAAAAGTTGAATGATGCTACAGGGAAATAGAGAGAAGTGTTGCCCGAGTTATTGTGGGCATATACAACGACGTCGAAATCGAGCATAGGAGAAACTCTATTTTCTTTGGTATACGGGTCCGGAGCATTGATTCCAGTCGAGGTCGGGGATCCCAACATCAAGTTTCAGTATACCACCGAGGATTCAAATCACGAGGATATGAATACTAGCCTCGAGCTATTACAAGAAAAATGAGAAGTAGCACTTGTTCGGATGGCCACGCAGAAGAAAAGGATCGAGAGATAATACAATAGAAGGACCAACCTTCGACACTTTGAAATTGGGGATTTAGTTCTAGGGAAAGTCACCCTCAATACTGGAGACCCAAATGAAGGGAAACTGGGCCCGAATTGGGAAGGACTGTACCGAATACTCGGAGTAGTCGGCAAAGGATCTTACAAACTTAGCACGATGGAAGGTAAACAACTGCCGAACAGTTGGAACACATCATTACTCAAACGATACTATTGCTAAGGTATGAATGTATTTTTTTCTTGTCCGTTTGAATTTGAAACTAACTCATTGCAGGTGTTCGATCGAAGCTATCGAAGGCACCTTTTTACACGAAGGCCTTAGGTTTTAAAGCATGCATTTCACTCTTTTTCCCTAGATCCGATTTTCTCCCAAATGGGTTTAACCGGCGAGGTTTTTAACAAGGCAACAATATATGCTACCTAAGGAGAACTCAACACTATCCAAGGATTCTTTTCAATCAACCTCGAATAATGGGGGGCATCACCGCCGGAGGTCATATTTATGAGGAAAATACTTCACGCCTGAGAGGGCCTCGATAGGAGAACATTGTAATGGGCCAAACAGTCAGATGAACCGTGTCCATACAGAATAATCGAGTCGCGGCGGCAAAACATGTACGCATGTATCAATTTTTCAAAGAAGCATTCCTTCTATACCAAAACACTTTGCGTCTCAAAGAAGTCTACTATTATACGAGCTCTACACTTACAATTGTACGAGAAATGGCCCAAGGGCCAAAACGCAAATACATCACGAATACTCAAGGACTATCATCGACAGCCAACACATCCCAGTCATAAAAAACTAGAACTCATAAGACCTTAAAGAGGCATCCCCTCGATGTAAAGGCCAAGTCCATCATACTCGGGGACTAACCTTTCGAACAAGTTTGAAAGGTTATCGGGAAACAAGTCCAAGAGACATACGTGAAGGCTACGGCCATATTAAATACTACGACCATATAAAAATGCTACGGCCGAAATAATGCGGCTCGGAGACGTCTGACCTCCATTATAAATTAAAGGCCTTCAAACACTTAAAAACCGGTCAGATCAGGCTACCCTCGGCAAACTGGTTCGAGACATTGCTCAAACTCAACATGGACTCAAGAGTCCCACAATCCCAAGTTCGCGTCAAATAAACTTAAGCTTAGCTCGAGGATTAACAAAAACCTTAAGAGGTATTCTATCATAAGTTCGAAGATCGCCCATTGACCACTAAAAAACTAAGGGTTGTTATATTCATAATCCGAGCCAATTTTCTATTGATCATTGAAGTCATCAAAAAAAATTTCACAAGATAAATACAATGCGAAATTCAATACAAATCAGAGATGAAGCAAAGGAATTCTTTATATTTATAAAATATATTTACAAATGATATTCACAATACCTACGAGGGGCCCTTACACAAAAANGCTCCCCTGCTCTCGGAGACACTAGCGGAATCCTCGTCATCAGAGAGCAAAGCGGCAGCCTCTTCCTCCAAAGTTTATGCTTTTTCAATATCAGCTGAGAGGTCGAAGCCTCGAGCGTGCACCACATCGAGAGTTTCTCTCCGGGACTGTCGCCTGGCATGGTCTAGAGCACATGATAACTCAGCCTCAGCCGCAATGGAGATCTCCTAAGCTTGAGTGTTAGCAGCTTCGGCGTCAGCTTAGTACGAGGAAAAAAAATGCCTCTACCACAGATTTGGCTTTCGCAAGCTCGGCGATTGAGTTAGCTTCGAGCTCCTTGACTTCGCAGCTCCAAGCCGAGTTTTCCTCCTTTTCATTTTGGAGTTGGCACTCCATTGAAGTAAGCTGTTCACGAAGCGAATCTTTCTCAGAGGAGAGACAGTCCATGTGTTGCTTCCACCCTAGGGTCTCGGCCTCTTTCATCTTGAGTTCTTCTCGAAGCTGCTCCACCAGGTCGCCCTTCTGCTGGACCTGAAAAGTTGAAGTGTTAGTCACCTAATCGGATAAAAGCATAACAAATACTCAAGGGCTGTATTACCTTTTCAATACGCTTGGTTTGTTCTTGATGAGACTTTGCCAACTCGACTCGGAGATCCCTGACCTCCTATTTTTTCAGTACATAAAGTTGCTTAAGGCCATCCCTATCTTCCACCAGCTTCTTAATTTCGGCTTCACGTTGAGCTAGCTCGGTCCGACATTTGGAAAATTCTTGTCGGTGAAGCGACAAGGCCTTTACACAAAGAAAAGGAGTTAAACTTAGAAAGATGAGAATTAAACTCGAGCGTAATTATGTAGGCAAAAACTTACTTGTTTAAGAAGCCTTTGGGCCTCATAAAAAATAAACGAGGCGTAAGGATCGGGACCATCCTCGATCCACGCAAGGAACTCCCGAAAAATGTCACTCCCTTCATGGGTCATTCCCACATTGGGAGTCCTCATGTCCTGGGCATCTCAGAATCCCCATTCGGAGAACACCGGGCCTGGTGGCGAATCATCTACATTAATTACCTCGGGTGATGAACTTGGGATATTATCCTGTCTGTGAAGAGCCTCAGAATTAGGTTCTTCGAGCTCATCCACCAAGTGTCCTCTGGGACGAGGCGCACTTTTTCCACCTAATGGCTCGGGGACATTGCTCGAGCTCCCCTCCAAAATTTCTTCAGTTCGAGATTGAACCGCATCTGCCACCATCGGTTCAGTGGCCTTTGAATTGTCAGTGCTTCCTCTTATCTGAGCTACCAACAGGCAGCCATCATCTTCTCCCTCTTCACCGTCTCTCTCTTCGTCCTCAGCACGAAGACGTTGGGCCTTTTATGGAGATAGGGCCACAATATCGGCCTTAGGCTTTCGAAGCTTTCTTTTCTTTGGCTTCGGGGAACTTTGCGGGCGACCCCCTCTTCCATTTCTTTTCCTTAGCAGGCTTTGGGATTTCTTGTTCACCGGAAGGGGGCGGTCGCATAACAATGATGTCTCCGAGGCCTGTATAAATATAAAAGTAATTATTTCACTAAGGAACACAAATTTCAAAACAATAAAACGCACCATGATTTTCGGCTTCCATCGACGTTTGGCAAAATCACGCCAGCTGCATTCGCCATATTAAGAAGTAGAGGCCAGTAGCCGAACCCAACCTGGGAGGTCCGGAACCGCACTAGGAAACCAAGCAACAACTGCATCACCATAAAGATATTAGATCAATATAGGTATGGGTTCGAGAAAGAGAAGGAAAAGTAGAATATTAGATCACAATTGATAAACATGTACATATGTTTCATGTTCCATTCCTAGGGGAATGGCATCCTCTCAGCAGGAATTAGGTCGGAGGTCCTGATTCGGACAAATCGTCTCATCCATCCTCGGTCCTTGTCCTCATCAATGTTGGAGAAGAAATATTTTGAGGACCGTTGTTGCAGTTTTATCAGGCCACCTAATAAAGGCGAGGGATGTATAGCCTGATCAGATAGTCGAGGGTAAACAGCATCCCCTCGACTTGGTCCGAAAAGCATCTAATTAGATTGACGATTCGCCAGAATGAGGGGTAGATCTGACCAAGCGTCACTTGGTATTGTTGGAAAAAATCGAGAATGACTAGGTCTATGGGACCCAGGGTAGAATCTACGGGACCCAACGTGAACAGATAGGTGTACACGCTCAGGTACCCTGCTTTGTGGGTAGTAATATCCTCCTCAGAGGAAGGAATCACCACCTCCTTGTCCCCCAATGGAAATCCTTTCTCACCTGCTTGAGTTCGGCTTCGTTTATCAAAGATATGTACCGAGACATGGGTTCACATCGACCAGGGACTGAAGCGGGTTTATGAATTTTAAAATCGGAAGTTATTTTGCAGGGCCCGGGAATACACTCCTCGATACGAGGTGGCACCACCGTTCTACCTATGGTCGACCGAGATGATGAAGAAGTTTTTTCTTTCTGAGGAACAGTTTTATCTGTTTTAGGCATTGCGGTGTATTAATTCAAGAGATGAGAAGAAGTAGATGTTGTAGTAAGAGAAAATTGAGAAGAGGGTGAACTCAAAGAAGTTGAAGGAACTAAAGAGATTTTAGGAATGATTGGAGAAGTAAAGTTTGCAAAAAATTATGAAGTTGGCCTACTTATAGAGGGATCTTAAGCGTTTTGGGGAAGCCAAATAGCCGACCATCAGCCGCCTCCAATTAATGACTTAGGGAACTATGCGGAAGTGACTTTTCAATCATTTCAGCCGCTGACATCATGGTCTAGGCACCGGAGCATCGAAGATCAAATTGTTCCTTATCATTTTACTCTAAGAAACGCGGGGACTATCTGTATATGGTCAAAATCAGGTATGTCCGATTTCCAGGGCTCAAGGGATCGCCTTTAAGATCGAGTTCGAGATCGAGGGACCAAGATCGAGCTCAACGACAGATTACGAGGCTCGAAGAATCAAGTGTTCGAGGACTGTCGGAGCCCAATGTGACTGGCCTCTAGATAATGTCGTTATAAATTTGTAACAGAATGAGCAAGATTCCTGCCATGTCCCCAATATCATGGCGTAAATCTTGGAATAGATTTGTAAAAATTAGTGCAAATCCGTACTAGGTGCTTACACAACTGTTCCAATAAGATTCTTTAATGTAAATAGAAATGTACCTTATTTAGGGTTCCCCAATCATTTGTAAAGATCATCTAATTATTTGGCAAATAATATACTCTCTGCTTTTCGTTCATTGTCCATCAGAATTGTCCTTTATCTTTTGTTGTTCTTACTTTATTGTTCTTGGTTCATCTCGAGGTCACTAAGCTCGAGATCGATACAGCTTAAGTAACACTGGTTTGACTCATTTATTTCCTTCATTTATACTTTATACTTCTTGATTATCAATTGATATTGAATTATATCACATGTCTTTAAAACCACAAATCAAATTTAATTGTTACTCGTATTTTTGAGGTAAACAAATAGCAACAATCAAAGGATTTAGGATGGATATGATCACTTTATCCTAACAAGAGATCATGAGTTTGAACTTTGAGAATAAAATTTTTTAGCCGACAATGTTTTATTTTCTTTACACGATATAAATTTGAATTAATCAGAATACTGATGCGAGTATTGAATATCAAATGAAAAACACATACAAAAAATGATAGAACATTAAACTTCTTTCTTGTTCTTTGTTATTTTTATTTTCACATTTTTTCTTTTTGATAAGTGCATCGGCCACCAGGGACTAGGGCTGCTTATCGGGCAGATCACACAGTTATTTACACTTAATAATTTGGCTTATCGGTTATCATCTTTTAAATGTACTAAACCGCTAGCCACCCGATAAGATATCGGGCGGATTGGTATCAGTTTAGCTATTATCGAGCGGTTATCGGACGGTTTATCGGACTATTTAAATTTCTGTTATAAAGTCCTATTTTTGCAACATACTGATACAATTATATGTCTACACATACAATGATCTGCACACATGCTGATACAATAGAACGCAGCAAGTTATAACCACCTATTTTTCTTGAAAAGCCTTCAAAATTTAACTAAATATTCATTAGTCAATGTTATTAGACGTGATTTTATAGAAAAAAATTCCTTGAATCATGGTCTAGAAAAAAAATGGAAAGGAGAAAACATTGACGAGGCATTTATTTTAGCGGTAACACTTGTTAACGGGAATTGATACTCGATAGAAGCTATATCATTTGATAATCCGTCCCCAAACTGATAAGCCGTTAACAATAAAATTTCAATATGATCCCCATCTGTTAAACCGATAACCCGATACCAATAAGCCATNAATGTTAATGTTAAACATATGGTAATCCGAAATTCACTAGTCTAACATAACTAATTCAGATTCATACAGGATAAATTGATAAACCATTTGTACCAGGAAATTCTTCATTCCCATGCTCAAATCCGCTACCTATGTTAAAGGTCGAAGGATCTCAACCATCCAATTGCATCCCTTGCTGGTATATTATATTGTCTTTGAATTGCTTAATGGTACACATAAAAATAACGTGATAATATTGTTTGATATTGACTTAATTCTAGAGTTAAATAAACTAAATTTGGTGTATTCATTTGTTATTATTAATAATTTTTATACTCGTATCTCTAAGGCTACAAGTAAACGCCAAAGGACAAAATAAGTACTCTAATATGGAAGCAAAATATTTCCTTTCCATAAATAATAATGGACCAAATTTTATAAGATCTCTTGAAACCTAGTTTATAATACTTGATCTCCTAGTTAAAAATTAAGTTCCATATTATATATAGAGATATCAAAATCTAGTTGCATAGATTCTTAGCACGTTGTGTTTTAGGGTTATTACCAATTACCATGTCCGTTGCTACCAATGAAGAGTGCTTAAATCCATTGCTTGTGAATGAGAAGCAAAAATCCCAGTCTACAAAAAGATTAAAAGTTCTTGGCATTGATAATAATCTTGTTTGTCTTAAAGTTCTTGGTTCCCTCAAAAAATGTGGCTATACAGGTTAATTAAAAGTATACAGTGATGTATGCAGGATTTTTGATCGAGCAATATTTGTCAGTCTGGTCTATATT
>ML426480.1:25644-80273 GCA_005239525.1 Nicotiana knightiana | reverse complement strand
TGACTCTTGAATACAATTTTTTTAGTGCACTAACAAGTCTTTCCATGGCTCCACTCAAAAACTTTTCAAACGGCTCAAAGGGGCTAGCAACGGAAAATGTAATTCTTATGTGACAAGCACATCCATGATCAAGCAATAAAATGCCTACGTCATCTCCTAGGCTAGAATAACCTACAATTTCGCTTCGATTAACACACTGGGCAAGTTCTAGACTACACAGGATAACATAGACAATCGCTAAACCTCAATCACAACGATTTTATTCAACTCTCAAGTCAAGCAAGCACACAAAATTGAGAGAATTAAGCAATATTACACTATGTAGCATACAAATCAAACAACTGAGCTAAGGCGTCACAAGATAGGCTATTTATTTTTACTCGGGCATCACATGTCAAACCAAATATAAGGGAAAACAGAATGTATGTCTTAACATATGCCAGCATCAAACATGTCATGGGGTATTTCTAAGTTACTTAGTTTCTTCCTAAATACTCTACAAATAAAAATAAACTTTATTTAAATTAACCGGTTCAAGTTACACCCTCGGAAAAGAACCGTGGTCAAAAGAAAAACCAAGGGGGAATTACTACAGTACCTAAAAAAAAATCTTTTTGGTATTTTCTTTAGACTACTTCCCTCAAGAGAGCTGTCTAAGAGGTCCATCGTCGGGAAAAGTCCCAATTTTTTTTCTTTTTTCTTAAATATATTTAAAACAACTACAAAAACTTAAAAGAAAGAAAATCATTTACTATCATGAATACAAAACTACAATACAAACCCACATGCGGTCCAACAATTTCACAATTCGTAAGTACAACATAATACAACATACACACCCCACACTTAATCCATGCACTGTCCCCAGTGCATTATATAGAGACAAAAGCCGTAATAGAAGCAAGGTACAAGAAACTCCCTGATCATTCAGCGTCGTCATCATCTGACGCTCTCCACTCCTCCTCATGCTCATCTTCGTCATCATCTTCCTCATACGAGCGCATCGGCTCTGCATCAGAGTCATCAGGAGTGTTGATATCCTCATCATCAGGGAGCCTGTATTCCGCACCCGCTCCAATCATCTGTAGCGCATGAGCATTTAGCGGGTACCTGTGCTCCAATTCAACTCTCTCATCAACTGACGCCGGCCGACCTCCTATTCACAACTGCAAATCCATCATCCCATAAATATGGGCCATGAAGCTGTCATCCCGCACATTGCGCTCTGCATTGGTCAGGGAGGGCCCTTCCTTCAGTCTTAGGCCAGAGATGTCAATCTCTCGTTGGAATTGATCAATGGTATGGTCAAAGCTGGGCTCAACCGCTACATTCTCATTTAGCAAGAACTGAGTTATGAAATTTGGGAATGGTATTCGATCAATTCTATTGCTCGAACGCACCAACCCCCTTTGATAGCGTATTAACTGACCCACATTTACCCTCTGCCCCGTCATGAGGAAGTAGAGCACACAAATCCTCTCTCGGCTGATTAAGGTGTCATGGTTGCATGGTAGTATCCGTGCATTAATCACTTTAAGCCACACCTGGGTCTCATCCTTCATTTTCTTCTTTGGAAATATTTTATGGCAATTTGTGGCTCTATCCCGAATCCAAGCAGTTGTGGAATCAACCCCACAAAGTGTGTGCCTCACCTCTCTATAGTTGGGCTGGCGGATAAATTGCTCTAGAGGCTCCACTCGAACATTTAGTGCACCTAGTAAGTCACAAATGGCCTTGGCCGAAAAATCTCCACGAATTGGCACTAATCCGTTCTTTTCCTTAGGGTCAAACCCTGCGTATAATTCTCAGACTAAGTTGAGGTTGATGTCACCATTGTGTCTGAACACATATCCCAGCCCCAACTCATGGATGCTCCGCCAAATCGCTGGGAATTTTGATCTTACCCTTTTCTTTTCTGTTGGGATTGTGGGGGTTTTGCTTTGCTTTTAGCTGGGGCCGACGATGTGGACTTCCCCTTGCCAGTGGATCTTCTGGGTAGCATTATTTTTCCTGCACATATGATCAGTAGTTAGTGGGTGTCACAAAGTGTGTACAAAAGCTTTCCAAAGGTTGCTCAGACTTCACCTTGGTACGTTAATGAATAATTGACCCAAAGAATTACTCGTGAGCCTCTTCACACTTAACATTTCATGGAATTGACAATGCATGATACTAGTGGGATGTTTCCCGGAGACTCGGGCTCCAAATGGGATATGTATTTCCATTGAGGCATTATATCGAGCACTTGGCGTGCACAATGCCATGAGAGCTCTTATGGAATTGAGGGACTGCCTCATGTACCCACATCTGGGTGGGGTTCCATAATACCACTTAGTTTAACAAATGCAGCCCATTCCTAGAGGGTTTCAGGGATTAGGATGCAAAACATCATACCATATGACCATGAAATGCATAAACCCATAAGGAACCACCATGAATCATGGTTGCACCATATATAATTGTAACACCCAAGTCGAATTTGCAGAGATTAGGGATAAAATCATACCTCAACGATTTATGAGTGTTAATTTGATGAGGTGAGCCATGAAATTGAGCATGTGAAGACTTGTGTGTGCTGTGGGTGTAGAGTTGATGTGGGTGTGTAGATGTGTGTGTAATCTATGTGTTGTTGTGTGAGTGTGAGAGTAATTCGTTGTTTGTGTAAGTTGTTTGTGTTCTTGGGAGCAAACTCTTGCTTGAGAGGGAGATGGGAGATGAAAAAAATTAGAAGAAGATACTTACCTGGCGTTAGGCGTGCGTTTTAGTCTTAAATCCCGGACCCACTGGCGTTACCAAGCGTTGGATCCCAAACGCCTAGCCTACCCTGGCGTAGCCAGGCGTTAGAACTGAAACGCCCAACCTGACTTGGCGTTTGCCAGTCGTTATGGCTGAAACGCCCAGCCTGCCCTGGCGTTTTCCAGGCGTTAGGGCTGAAACTTCAGATACCCCCTGGCCTTCGTCTCACCTTCCGTCATGCACTAACACTGCTTCTTTCACTTGAATGCACTCGCAAGCTCGTTAGTACCTATAATTATATGAAATTCTTCAAGCTATGTTAAGATTTAACTAAGTATTGGGTTGCCTCCCAATAAGCGCCTTAGTTAACGTCGTGGCACGATGATTACAACAAGTCAATAGGTTGCCTCCTATGAAGCGCTTGATTTAACATCGCGGCACGACGCAAAACCTTGCCTCAGTCATCAGCGAGCACGACTTTAGTCTTCTCACGATTTATGGTACCACCCCAATAATGTTTGACTCTATTCCCATTCACTAAAAATGTTCTTTCACCATGTATAGCTCGCAATTCAAGTGCACCATATGGAGTGACTCTCACTATTAAACGGGCCTGACCATCTCGATTTCAGCTTTCCAGGAAACAGTCTAAGCCTAGAATTGAATAATAGTACCTGTTGGCTTGGATCAAAATGACGCGGATGTATATGTTTGTCATGCCATCTCTTGGTCTTTTCTTTGTAAAGTTTGGCATTTTCGTATGAGTGCAACCTGAACTCATCCAATTCATCCAACTGCAACATTCTTTTCTCACCCGCGGCTTCAATGTTCATGTTTAACTTCTTGATGGCCCAATACGCCTTGTGTTCAAGCTCTACGGGCAGGTAATATGCCTTCCCATATACCAGCTTGTACGGTGATGCCCCAATTGGTGTCTTGTATGCTGTTCTGTATGCCCATAAAATGTCATCTAACTTAGCAGCCCAATCTTTCCTGTTCACACTCACCGTTTTCTCTTGTATTTGCTTGATTTCTCTATTGGATACCTCTGCTTGTCCATTTGTTTGAGGGTGATATGCTGTTGCAACTCGATGACGGACCCCATATTTAGCTAAAAGATTATTCAACAACCGATTGCAAAAATGGGTTCCTTCATCACTAATCAAGGCTCGTGGAGTACCAAATCTGGAGAATATATTCTTCTTCACAAACGCAGCGACAACCATGGCATCATTCATCGGCAATGCAATTGCCTCCACCCATTTCGACACGTAGTCAACTGCTAACAAAATGTATTTATGTCCCCTGGATGATGGGAATGGACCCATAAAATCTATCCCCCATACATCAAAAATCTCTACCTCCAAGATATTATTCAAAGGCATCTCATGTTTCCTTGTTATTGTTCCTGTTCCCTGGCATTGGGCACACTTTTTAACAAATGCGTGGGCATCTTTGAATAGTGTTGGCCAAAAGAACCCATATTGTAGCACTTTTGCTGCCGTTCGATCGCCACCATGATGAACTCCATATGGTGATGCATGACAATCGTACAACACCCGTTCCACTTCTACATCAGGAATGCATTTCCTCATTAACTGATCATCACATTCTTTGTACAAGTAGGGCTCATCCCAATAGTAAAATTTCACATCGCGTAAGAACCTTTTCCTTGCTTCAGATTTTATTTCCGGGGGAAGTACCCCACTCACCAAATAATTCACATAATCGGCATACCACGGAGGAGGGTCTTGGGTTATAGCAAAAAGTTGCTCATCAGGAAAGACTTCTTTAATATCTCCACCCTCCTCAACATGATCATGATTTTCCAGCCTTGACAGATGGTCAGCTACTTGGTTATCAGTGCCCTTTCGGTCTCTTATCTCCACATCAAATTCCTGCAACAATAAAACCCAGCGCATCAATCTAGCTTTAGACTCTTTCTTTGTAAATAAATACCTGATTGCTGCGTGATCTGTGTGGACAATAACTTTTGTGCCCACCAAGTATGCCCGGAATTTTTCAAAGGCCCACACCACAGCTAACAACTCCTTTTCAGTGGTGGTGTAATTCTGTTGTGCATCATCGAGGGTCTTACTCGCATAGTAGATGGAATAAAACACCTTGTCTTTCCTTTGGCCTAGCACTGTCCCAATTGCATGGTCACTTGCATCACACATAAGTTCAAATGGTAGTGACCAATCAGGTTCAACAATTATTGGGGCAGTTACCAATTTCTTCTTGAGCTCCTCAAATGTCTTCAGGCAGGGTGCATCAAAATTAAACTTGATATCTTTTTCCAGCAACCTGCACAATGGAGTAGCAATTTTAGAGAAATCTTTAATAAAGCGCCTATAAAATCCTGCGTGTCCCAAGAAACTCCGGACACCCTTCACTGAATTTGGTGGAGGTAGTTTCTCAACTGCCTCCACTTTTGCCTTATCAACTTTGATGCCACTTTTAGATATTCTATGACCCAAGACAATGCCTTCCTGCACCATGAAGTGAGACTTCTCCCAATTTAACACCAGATTCGTTTCTTCACAACGGGCCAACACTATGCTCAGTTTTTTCAAACAGTCATCATAAGATGCCCCAAAGACTGAGAAGTCATCCATAAACACTTCTTTGAATTTTTCCACCATGTCGGTGAGAATCGCCATCATACATCTCTGGAAGGTGGTTGGTGCATTGCAAAGACCAAATGACATTCACTTGAAGACGAAGGTGCCATAAGGGCAAGTAAAGGTGGTCTTCTCCTGATCCTCTGGGCATATGACAATTTGATTGTAACTTGAATACCCATCCAGAAAGAAATAATATGCATGCCCTACTAACCTGTCCAGCATTTGATCAATGAATGAGAGTGGAAAATGATCCTTGCGGGTTACTTTGTTGAGCCTTCGATAATCTATGCAAACTCTCCAACCCGTGATAGTGCGGGTAGGAATTAGCTTATTTTTCTCACTCTCAATCACGATCATTCCTCCCTTTTTGGGTACACATTGAACTGGGCTCACCCAATTACTGTCAGAAATAGGAAAGATGATGCCTGCATCCAACAATTTTATTACTTCTTTCTTCACTACTTCTTTCATAATGGGATTCAGCCTCCTTTGCTGCTCAACACTCGTATGAATTCCGTCTTCCAAAAATATTTATGCATGCAAAACGATGGACTGATACCTTTAATATCTGCGATGGTCCACCCAATCGCTTTTTTGTGCTCACAAAGTACCCTAAGCAATTTATGTTCTTGTGTATTGGTCAGGCTGGATGAGATGATCACGGGCAATGTTTCAGAGTTCCCCAAATAGGCATAGCGTAAATGTGCTGGAAGAGGTTTGAGTTCCAGCTTTGGAGCCTCTTCAATAGATGGCTTAGGGAGGGTTAGAGTAACAGGCTTATTCAACTCTTCAAATTTTCTTAGCCTGTGGAGGTAACTGCAGGACACCTCAAGAATTTTCTCAATATCTTCCCTTGTTTCATCCTCACAGTCTTCTGCATCCCCAACCAACACCCACTCAAGAGGGTCAATAGGATTCATTTAGGGAACCATGTACTCCAATTTGCTTTCCACTACAGAAATCATGGATAGTTCTTCATAGTGGACAAGTAACTTGAGTGCCTTATAAACATTAAACACCTCCACTCGATCACCAACGCGCATTGTCATATTCCCTTCACACACATCGATAATAGCTCGGCCTATAGCTAAGAATGGACGCCCCAAAATAAATAGGACTTCCAAATCAGGCTCATAGTCCAAGATAATGAAATCAACTGGGAATATGAATGATCCCACCTGAACCAGCACATCTTCAATTACTCCTTCAAGATGGGCTAGGGAGCGGTCAGCCAATTGTAAAATCACTGTTGTTGGGCGTGGTTCACCCAATCCCAACGGCTTGAACACAGATAGTGACATACCCCCTTATAGTATGTCCCAATATGATCTTCTCTATCTCATGTTTACCTATTTTCTAGCATGAACCTTTCTTTGCAAAGCAATTTGTATCCTAAGTTGTCTGATTCTGTGTTGATTCTGAAATTCATGTTGTGTTGATACCATTAGCTATCCCCTAATCCCCATAAACCCCCTATAAGAACTTCTATGATCCTGTATACTATGTGCCCTATGTGTCCCCAATTCCCATCACCCCTGTATGAAGGACTGTGATTTGAATGTGCTGAATCTGTTTGTGTTGTGATTAGTCTACTGTTTGTTAATTGTCCTACTCTTGTCAACAAACTATTTTTTTACTAAACAACTCTCATATTATTATAAAACTATTTCAACTAAGGCTCTTCCAAACGCTGCCTTTCATATTAAACCCTTTCTCAAAACTATGTAAAGCACTCTCACTCTACTCTTAGGTCCTTAGGTTCTTCCCCTCCAGTGTATGACTGCCTTGGGATTCCTATGAGATCCCTCTAAACTATGGTGCACTAGGGCCGGTCCTTCCACACTGCACTTACTCAATTATGGTTATGAAATCTGGGTGTGAGCACTACCAGGGATCCCTTGAGGTCCTTAGGGAACTCTGACACACCCGGATATGAGAAAGGCTATGAAACATTTGAGCACTTGGAATCTGGGCCTGCTTTTCAAGCTCCCTATATTTTAACTTCTTCTTTTACTTTATCTATTTATGTAATTTACTCAGTTGGTCTGTAATAATTATTTGTAAACAGATATTGGGGGTGACTAATGAAAAAGGGAAGGTAGTTATATAATATTATCAATATCAAGGGGTATAAACCATGCTTTAGGTTTATATTTCCTATATGTGCATTAGAATCCATGTTTAGGACCAATACATTTTAAGCATGTCATGCATTAGATATCATGTTTTAGGTTTACTGATTCAGCATCTCATTTGACCCTATTTATCACTTAGAAATCCTTCTTCTAGGCTAAATAATAGCATCAACATAAAAATGTTGCTCATGCACATCCTGAAATTATGCTGTAACTTCCTGTGCGTTTATAAATCATGCTTTAGGAATTCTGCAACCATTCTGCATCTCTATGTGCATAGTAGATACCATGCTTTTGGGATCTCACCCAGTCACACTTAGTTAAACTACTGATGCATGAAAAAGGATGTAAGACGGCCTCATATTTGATCATCCTGTTTTATGATAAATTAATGATAATCCCTGCATTTTGCAACACCTAGAACAACGTGCTTTTAGGTAAAACAACTTTTGAACTGGTTTTTAACAATTCTGGTAATTATTATGCACAATCCCACGCCTAGGCAGGCCTTAGGTAATTAATCTCTTTAAAAACTGGAAGACTGTTGCTTTGTATTTATTGCTTAATGGTTAACATGTTTTTTTTAAACTCAATAAGAAAACTGATTAGGTCCTGCTTCTGTGTTTATAAAATTGAATCTGCATATCTTCTATGTTCTGATTTTCACTTAGACATCATGTTTTAGGATCCTGCTTACTGCCTTTTTTTTATTTGAGACGTGTTGCTTATGTGCATTATCTGTGGAGGTAAATCTGAGCCTCTTAACTGCTTTTTCCTGTTTTGTCTGTTCAAATCCTATATGTTCTTGCCTGTCGCCTAGTATTTTTTCCTTTCAACCTTAGGGGTCTGTCTAGAACTACCTATAGGTAGGGGTCCTAAATTCCTCCAGGGCCATTAAGAAGGGACGGGTAACAGCACGCATAGAGATCGTTAAACAACACTCGCTTTAATAACCGCTAAGGGGTGGGGAAGGGTAGATATGGATATGATGACCGATGCACTAATGCAACGTGTAGCCCCTCTTCTGAGGGGTGATTACCGGGCATTGTACCGATGTGATCCTATAGGATAAACAACCTAGGACCCCTCTATCCCTTACATATGTGTGTTTAGATCATAACTCTTTCAATACTTTACTTGTGTGCTTGGACTGTAAATCTTTCAAAACCTTATATATGTGTTTAGACTTTAAATCTTTTAAACTTTAGCACATATGTGTGCTTAGACTGTGAATATTCCCAAAATCTTTATTTGTTTACCTATATGTTTTATTTGCTTATGTGCTACCTATTTTAAAATTCACAAAGCTTGTTTGGCCGGGAACCACAAATGTGGACTTTAAGGGGTGCCACCTTCCCCTTGGAGTAATTTCAAGCCCTTACCCTATCTCTGCTTATCTAATCTGTGTTTATAAATGACCCTTAATAGGTGCCCTTACGCACCTTAAAATCGTTAGGTGGCGACTCTTCAATTCCTTATCCCTTTCCCAAAAGGAAACGAGTTGTCCCAATAATGTCGAATACCCTGACCGACCTGAAAGGGGAGGAAAGATGGGGAGCGCGACACCAACATCCTTTATAGATTTGATGAATCGGGTTTTCAATACTCATATGGATTCCTTCGTAATAGTGTTCATTCATAATATTCTAATATACTCCTACAGTCGGGAGAAACATGAGCAACACCTCCGAATAGCGCTCCAGACTTTGAGGGATAATCAGTTGTATGCAAAATTTTCAAAGTGTGAGTTCTGGTTGGATTCGGTAGCTTTCTTGGGTCATATTGTATTAGCAGAAGGTATTCAAGTAGATCCTAAGAATATAGAGGCAGTAGAACTGGCCTAGACCCACTTCAGCCACGGAAATCAGGAGCTTCTTGGGTTTGGCAGGTTATTATCGTCGGTTTGTGGAAGGGTTTTCATCTATAGCAGCCCCAACGACTAAATTAACCTAAAAAGGTGCCCCATTCAAATGGTCAGACGAGTGTGAGGCGAGCTTTCAGAAGCTCAAGACAACCTTGACTTCAGCACTGGTGTTGGTGTTACCATCAGGTTCAGGATCTTTTACGGTATATTATGATGCTTCCCGTGTTGGGCTTGGAGAAGTATTGATGCAGGAGGGCAGGGTGATTGCATATGAGTCTCGGCAGTTGAAAGTCCATGAGAAGAATTACCTTGTCCATAGCTTAGAGTTGGCAGCCATTGTTCACACATTGAAAATATGGAGGCACTATCTTTACGGTGTGCCGTGTGAGGTTTACACGGATCATCGCAGTCTTCAGTACTTGTTCAAGTAAAAAGATCTTAATTTGAGATAGAGGAGATGGTTAGAGTTATTGAAAGATTATGACATCACTTTATTGTATCATCCGGGGAAGGCTAGTGTGGTGGCTGATACATTGAGTAGGAAGGCAGTCAGCCTTGCATTCATGCTAGTCGATGAGAGACCGTTAGGTTCAATCATTCAGACTTTGGCTAATCAGTTCGGGAGGCTGGATATTTCGTCAAGTTGTGTTTTAGCTTGTACAGTCGCTCGGTCTTCCATATTTGAGCGTATCACAGATCGACAGGATGATGACCCGCATTTGATGGTCCTTAGGGACACAGTTTGGCACGGTGGTGCCAAGGAGTTTACAGTTGGAGATGACGGTGTTTTGAGGATGCATGGTCGTATATGTGTGCCTAACATTTATGGACTTCGTGAGTTGATCCTTGAGGAGGCTCACAGTTCTAAGTATTTTATTCACCCGGGTGCTACCAAAATTTACCAGGACCTACGACAACATTATTGGTGGTGAAGGATGAAGAAGGATATCGTTGCTTATGTGGCTCATTGCTTGAATTGCGAATAGGTGAAGTATGAGCACCAGAGACCCGGTGGTTTGCTTCAGCAGATAAAAATTCCTGAGTGGAAGTGGGAGCGTATCACTATGGACTTCGTTGGTGGACTCCCACGGACTCAGAGGAAGTTCGACACCGTTTGGGTTATTGTGGATAGGCTGACTAAATCAGCACATTTCATTCCAATGGCAAGTACTTATACTTTGGAGCGGTTGGCAGAGATATATATTCGAGAGATTGTTCGTCTTCACGGTGTACCTGTGTCTATCATTTCTGATCGAGGTACGCAGTTTACCTTGCACTTTTGGAGGGCAGTTCAACGTGAGTTGGCTACACGAGTTGAGTTGAGCACAACATTCCATCCTCAGACGGACGGGCAGTCCGAGCGTACTATTCAGATCTTGGAGGATATGCTCCACGCCGGTGTTGTTGATTTTGGAGGTTCTTGGGATCGGTTCTTTCCGTTAGTGGAGTTTGCCTACAATAATAGCTATCATTCGAGCATTCAGATGGCTCCCTATGAGGCATTATATGGTAGACAGTGTAGATCGCCAGTTGGATGGTTTGAGCCGGGAGAGGCTCGGTTACTAGGTACAAACTTAGTTCAGGAGGCCTTAGATAAGGTCAAGATTATACAGGATCGACTTCATGCAGCTCGGTCCAGGCAAAAGAGTTATGCCGACTGTAAGGTTCGTGATGTGGCACTCATGGTTGGAGAGAGAGTATTACTTCGAGTATCGCCCATGAAGGGTGTTATGAGAGTTGGGAAGAAGGGTAAGTTGAGCCCTAGGTATACCAGGGCCATTTAAAATTCTTGATAGAGCGAGGGAGGTAGCTTATAGACTTGCGTTGCCTCCAGGGTTATCCTCAGTTCATTCGGTATTTTATGTATCTATGCTCCGAAAATATCATGGTGACCCGTCCCACATGTTAGATTTCAGTTTTGTCCAATTGGACAAAAGATTTGACTTATGAGGAGGAGCCGGTAGCCATTTTAGACCAACAGGTACGTCAGTTGAGGTCAAAGAGTTATCCTTTAGTTCGAGTGCAGTGGAAAGGTCAGCCCATCGAGGCAGCTACTTGGGAGTCCGAGTCGGACATGCAGAGTAAATATCCCCACTTATTTTCCAGTTCAGGTAATTTTCTATGTCTGTTCGAGGACGAACGTTTGTTTTAGAGGTGGAATTGTGATGACCCAAAGGGGTCATCTTATGAATTAAGACTCTATTCCAGACTCATTAGCCTTAAAAAGATAAATCTTAGTTACCTCGATTTGTGTGCGCAGTTCGGGCGTGAAACCTAAAAGCTTTTATGTGAAAATATGAGAAATAATAATTTTGGGATTTAAAAATTTGGTTATAGCTGACTTTGGTCAACATTTTGAGTAAACGAACCCGGATCTGTGTTCCGGCGATCCCGGGAGGTCCGCAGTTTAATATGGGACTTGGGCGTATGCCCGAAATTGAATTCCGAGGTCCCTAGCTTTAGAAAATAATTTTTGAAGAAAATTGTTGTGCTGGTTTTTAAAGGAAATAAGAAATGAATTAATGTTTGAACTCGTTGGTATCGGGCCCGTATTTTAATTCCGAATCCTGGTACAAATTTGTTATGATATTTAAGTTCTATATGTGAAATTTGGTGAGAATCAGAGTTGATTTGATGTGATTCGGATGTCCGGTTGAGAAATAGTGAAATTGAAGTGTTCTTGAGAAAATCATGAGTTTTGAGGTTAAATTCGTAGTTTTTGATGATTTGATCGCACAAGCAAGTCCGTATGATATTTTTAGACTTGTGTGCATGTTTGGTATGGAGCCCCGAGGGCTCGGGTGAGTTTTGGATAGGCCACATAGTGATTTAGACTTAATAAGCATAACTGGTGTATCTGGTGTTTTTGCACAGGCCTTTGATCTCGCAAATGCGGGATCAGGCTTCGCAAATGCGAAGAAGGCCTGGGAAGGCCATCCTCGCAAATGCGAAGATTTGGCCGGAATTGGGAAGGCCCCCAGAAGTCGCAAATGCGACATATATGTCGCAAATGCGAAGGTAGCAGTAAATTCAAAGGGTTCGCAATTGCGCACCCGTGATCGCAATTGCGATAACTGCAGCCAGTTAAATGAGATTTTAGGCGGGATTTTTACCTATTTTTCAATTCTCTCAAACCCTAAACCTCCATTGGCGATTTTCCAAAGACCCAAACTTCTCCAAATCATTGGTAAGTGATCTCTAACTAATTCCTTTCAATCCTTAACAACTTTTTACAAGATTTCATCATAGAATCTAGAGTTTTCATGGTAAAAATTGGGATCTTTGGGTAGAACTTAGGAATTGCGAAATTTGGGAATTTAAACCTCAAATTGATGCCGGATTCCAAAACCAATTGTATATCCAGGCTCGGGGAAGAATGGGTAAACGGGTTTTGGACCGAACTTCGAGTTTAGACCAAGCGGGCTCGGGGTCGATTTTCGTCTTTTAATTGGAAAACATAGGAAAATGATGATTTTTCATTAAAGTTAACGCCTTTAGCAATAATTAATGACATTGAACCAATTGTGATTAGATTCGAGCAGGTTAGAGGCAAATTCTAAAGGAAAAGTTGTGCTTGAGCAGTGAATTGCTTGTGAGATCGAGGTAAGTGTTTGGTTTAACCTTGACTTGAGGGAATAGGAATCCCCAACTTAGATACTATGTGAATTGCATGTGTGTGGTGTATAGGTGAGGTGACGAGTATCTATGTACCACCAAATTGTCTGTTTAACATGATCATTTCCCCGTTTCCAATTCATTATATTCCTGTTTTGATTGTCTCCATGATTTTGATGCCTCAATGTCTACTTGTTTTCGTCAGCTTGTTGTTAAGTATTATTTCGAGTATTTTGGAAGTGTTAGTTGTTCCCTTGGATTCATTGTGGTACATAAAAGGTTGAGCTCATTGACAGTGTTGTACGATACATTCGGTTGGTTTCATTGTGAAAGGATAATTGATGAAGTTTATGAATAGTACAACTTTCTGTTTACAATTGTTGAGACATAACTATTGTGAAAGGCTTTGACCTAAATTTTAAAATCCTTTTTTTTTTATAAATAAAGAGATGTGATTGTCTGGTGGGAGCGGGTTGCACGCCGCAAAAAGAAGTGATAAGGGTGGACAGGTGGGATCTGGTTGCACGCCGCAATAGGAGAAATAAGGGTGATAAATATAGGAAGGAGCAATAAGGGTGGACAGGTGGGAGCGGGTTGCACGACGAAACAAGGATAAATAAGGGGGGATATTCATGTTTTATTGATTTTAAACATAAAGACTGGAATACTCATTGTTTTATTGTTGTGATTTCATATTCTGCACTTACGGTTATTTTAAATTGAAACTTGGAAATTTTCGTGAGGATTGGTTATAGCTGAGATCTGGAAAAGTTAACCGAGTTGTTTTATTTATTTGTTGCAAGTACTGTTTAATTTGTCACTATCCCCTTCTTGCTTTATTATACATTGCATCCAGGTTATGTTATAAATGCCCCACCGTAGCCTCGTCACTACTTCGTCGAGGTTAGGCTCGGCACTTACCAGTACATGGGGTCGGTTGTACTGATACTGCATTCTGCACTTCTTGTGAAAATCTAGGTACCGGTCAGAGCTACATGAAATTAGTAGCTGATATTATTCGCATGGAGACACGAGGTAGATCTGCTGGCGTACGCAGATTCCTGGAGTCTTCCCTTTATTATTTGGATTGCTATTTTATTTATTCAAAACAGAGATATATTTCTTTCAGCCAAATACTTGTAGTAATCTTTAGTAGTTCGTGAATTGTGACACCATACCCTGGGTAGTTATATAGTTAGCATTAGTTCGTGGTTCGTTTCATCTTATCAAATATTATTCCTGATTGCATTTATTGGAAAGTATTAGATTTCCTTTTTATTTTAAATTGTTCTATTGTGTTAACTAAATTTTCAAAGAAAAGATTAGTTACGTTCTAACATATGCTTGCCTATCAAGTATGGTGTTAGGCGCCATCACGATACCGAGGGTTGGGAATTTGGGTCGTGACAATATCTTTGAACCGTCGAACTTTGTTGTATACTTAGACAATCATAAGTCACACAATCAACCCTTAACCATCTTTGATTCTCATTGTTGTGTTCGTTTCAGCCATGAACACCGCCTGGTTTCATAAGTGCATAGAGAACTGGCCTTACAAAATTCTCCTTGAAGCGACTAATACTTCACACTTACATAGGTGATTCCTAAACGTGTCATCCCACCCATACACTAGTTGACAATGTTGAACCGTCATTAATGACTTTTTTTTATCTCCTTGAACCTAGATCTTGGGATCTCCAGTCTTCTAGGTAGATTTACCGCCACAATGACTTGTTCTCGGCCATAGTCTCATTCCCCTCGATGATTTCTCAACTACCTCTCTAGTTAGGCCTTTTGTATGTGGATCCGACACATTATTCTTGACTTTACATAATCAATCATGATAATTCCTCAAGAGAGTAATTTCCTAATGATTTTATGTCTTTGTCGTATATGATGAGATTTACCGTTATACATAACGCTCCCAGCCCTTCCAATTGCCGCTTGACTATCGCAATGTATGCATATTGGTGCCAACGGTTTGGTCCAAAATAGAATATCTTTCAAGAAATTCTGGAGCGATTCAGCTTCATCACTGGCTTTATCTAAGGCTATGAACTCAGTCTCCATTGTAGAGCGGGCAATACAAGTTTGTTTGGACGACTTCCAAGATACCGCTCCTCCACCAATAGTGAATACATATCCACTTGTGGACTTAGAATTAGTTGAACCGGTGATCCAATTTGCATCACAGTATCCTTCAATCACCACAGGATATTTACTGTAGTGCAAAGCAAAATCCTAGGTATGTTCTAAATATCCCAAAACTCGTTTCATTTCCATCCAATGAGATTGACCTAGATTGCTCGTGTATCGACTCAATTTACTTATAGCACACGCTATATTTGGTCGTGTACAATACATGATATACATCAAGTATCCGAACACACGAGCATAATCCAATTGTGATATGCTTTGGCCTTTGTCCTTTGCTAATGCAAGATCCACGCCAGTTGGAGTCTTTGCAACTTTAAACCCTAAGTGCTTGAATTTTTCAAGTATTGTCTTAATATAATGAGATTGTGAAAATGCCAGACCTTGAGGAGTCTTATGGATCTTAATCCCCAGAATTAAATCATCAACCCCCAAGCCTTCATATCAAATTTTGTAGTTAGCATACGCTTAGTCACATATATGTTGGCAATGTCATTACTCATTATCAACATATCATCCACATATAAGCAAACAATGACTATGTGATTTGCAACATTTTTAATGTACACACATTTATCACATTCATTTATCTTAAAACCATTTGACAACATTGTTTGGTCAAATTTTGCATGTCATTGTTTGGGTGCTTGTTATAGTCCGTAAAAGGACTTCATAAGTCTACATACCTTATTTTCTTTACCCGGAACCACAAACCCTTCAGGTTGTTCCATATAGATTTCTTCCTCCAAATCTCCATTTAAGAAGGTCGTCTTAACGTCCATTTGATGAATTTCAAGACCATAAATTCCAGCTAATGCTACTAACGTTCGTATGGACGTAATTCTTATAACAGGAGAGTATGTATCAAAATAGTCAAGACCTTCTCGTTGTCTATACCCTTTGACCATAAGTCTTGTCTTATATTTATCAATAGTGCCACCATCTTTTATTTTTCTCTTAAAAATTCACTTTGAACCCAACGGTTTATTTCCAGGAGGAAGATCAACCAATTCTCATGTATGGTTGTTCCATATGGATTCTATTTCACTATTGACTCTCTTTCCAAAATAATGTTCCAAAAAATACATAGCTTCTTTAAATGTTCGAGGCTCATTTTCCAATAAGAAAGTCACAAAATCTGGTCCAAATGAAGTAGACGTTCTTTGACGTTTACTACATCTTGGATCCTCCTGATTAAATTTACTTTATTTTGTTTCTTCCCGGGGTCATTTAGATCCTTCACTAATCGACTCATTCCTTTTTATACGGATATATATTTTCAAAGAAATCAGCATTATCTGATTCTATAACCGTATTATTATGAATGTCGGGATTTTCTGATTTATGAACCTGAAATCGATATGCTTTACTATTGGTCGCATATCCTATGAAAATACAATCAACGATTTTCGGTCCTATTTTTACCCTTTTGGGTTTAGGAAGTTGCACTTTTGCCAAACTGTTATGACTCAAAGGGCCATCTTATGAATTAAGACTCCATTCTGGGCTCATTAGCCTTAAAAAGACTAATTTTAATTACCTCAATTTGCGTGCACAGTCCAGACGTGAATCCGAAAAGCCTTTATGTGAAAATATGAGAAATAATTTTTAGAGTTAAAATTTTGATTTTTAGTTGACTTCGGTCAACATTTTTAGTAAACAGACCCAGATCTGTGTTCCGACGGTCCCGGGAGGTCCACAGTAAAATATGGGACTTGGTTGTACGCCCGGAATCGAATTCTGAGGTCTCTATCTTTAGAAATTAGTTTTTGAAGAAAAATTGTTGTGCTGGATTTTTGATGAAATAAAAAGATGATTTAATATTTGAAACCGTTGGTATCGGGCCCGTATTTTAGTTTCGGATCCCGGTACAGGTTTTTTATAATGTTTAAGTACTATCTGTGAAATTTGGTGGAAATCGGAGTTCATTTGACGTGATTCGGACATCCGTTTGAGAAAATAGTGAAATTGAGGTGTTCTTAAGAAAATCATAAGTTTTGAGGTTAAATTCATAGTTTTAGGTGTTAATTTTGTGATTTGATCGCACGAGCAAGTCCGTATGATATTTTTATACTTGCGTGCATGTGTGGTTTGGATCCCCGAGGGCTCGGGTGAGTTCCGGGTAGGTTTCGGGATGTTTTGAACTTGTAAAAGTTTGTTGTCATAACAGCTTCTGGTGCACTGACTCGTCCTTCTGCGCGATCGCGAAGCTTCTCCCGCGACGAGTAAATGCACTGGGGGTCATTTTTGTTCTTCACGAACGCGAAGTCAAGGACGCGAACGTGAAGCACTGGTGGGGTACCCTTCGCGAACGCGAGCTGACATACGCGAATGTGATGAGTAAATGGGCCTGGGGGAGGGGACTCGCACTTTCTCTACACGAACGCGATCGCCTGGTCGCGAACACGATGGTCACAGGCTGAAAAGCATCCTGAACGCGTTCGTTCCCACGTGAATGCGAAGGCCACTGGGCCTTAATTCTCCGCGAATGCGACAGGCCCATCGCGAATGCGGTGAAGGCCTGTCAGGCGACTTAAAACAAATTTTAAATCGGGCAACAACTATTTTCCTCATATATTAGAAATAAAAAGACCTAGAGGAGATTTTCAACATACAAATTCTTCCCCAAAGTGTTGGTAAGCGATTCCAAACTATTTTCTTTCAATTACCCATTATTTTTCATCACTTTTCAATAAAAAAATCAAGGGTTTTCATGGTAGAAATTAGGGGTTTGGGTAGAATTAGAGAATTTTGTAAAAATAAAATTTTGACCTCGAATTGGGGTTGAATTTCGAAACTAATTACATATTAGGGCTCGGGGATGAATGGGTAAACGGAATTTGGTTTGAACCCCGAGTTGGACCAAGCGGGCCCGGGGTCGATTTTTAACTTTTTTTGGGAAAACTCAGGAAAACCATAGTTTTGCATTAAAGTTAGTTCCTTTAACCCTAATTAATAATATTAAACTAATTATGATTAGATTCGAGTGTGTTGGAGGTGAATTCGAAAGGAAAAGTTGTGGTTGAGCAGTGAGTGGCCTGTGAAATTGAGGTAAGTGTTTGGTCTAACTTTGACTTGAGGGATTAGGAATCCCCGACTTAAATGCTATGTGAAATTGCATGTGTGTGGTGTATATGTGAGGTAACGAGTATCTATGCACTACCAAATTATCTGTTTAGCATGTTCCTTTCCCCGTTTCCAATTGATCATATTCTTGTCTTACTTGTTTTATGATTATTGATGACTCCATGTCTGCTTGTTTTGTCTACTTGTTGGTTAGATATTGTTTCACTTAAATGAAGATATTAATTGTTCCTTAGTCTTATCTGTGATGTTTGATGAGAATCGGAGTTGATTTGACGAGATTTGGACGTCCGGTTGAAAATTTAGAAATTTAGGTGTTCTTGAGAAAATCATGAGTTTTGAGGTTGAATTCATAGTTTTTGATGTTATTTTGATGATTTGATCGCACGAGCTAGTCCGTATGATGTTTTAGACTTGCGTGCATGTTTGGTTTAGATCCTTGAGGGCTCGGATGAGTTTCGGGTAGGTTACAGAGTGTTTAGACTTAGAAAAATTTTGCACAACTGATATTTGCGAGATCAGGCTTCGCAAATGTGAAGACCTGGGCCAGCCTCAGATCTCGCAAATGCGAGAATTCTGGACACAAATGTGAACTCCCCATATGTTGCAAATGCGACAATTTCATCGCATTTGCGATGGCTTCCAAAATTCGAAGAGTTCGCAATTGTGAACCCCTGATCGCAAATGCGATAATCGCAGCCTGTTAAAACAGATTTTAGACGGGATTTTCACCTCTTTTCCAATTCTCTCAAATCCTAAACCTCCATAGGCTATTTTCTAAAGACCCAAGCTTCTATAAATCATTGGTAAGTGATCTCTAACTAATTCCTTTCAATCCTTAACAACTTTTAACAAAATTTCAACCAAAAATCTAGAGTTTTTATGGTAAAAATTGGGGTTTTGGGTAGAACTTAGGAATTTCAAAATTTGGGAATTTAGACCTCGAATTAAGGTCGGATTCCAAAACCAATTATATATCCGGGCTCGTGGGAGAATGGGTAAACAGATTTTGGTCTGAACCTCGAGTTTAGACCAAGCGGGTCCGAAGTCGATTTTTATATTTTGATAAGAAAACATAGGAAAAACCATAGTTTTCATTAAAGTTAATACATTTAGCGCTAATTAATGATATTGAACCCAATTGTGATTAGATTCGAGTGAGTTGAAGCCCAATTCTAAAGGAAAAATAGTGCTTGAGCAGTGAGTGGCCTGTGAATACGAGGTAAGTGTTGTGTCTAACCTTAGCTTGAGGGAATAGGTATTGTATGACTACTTGTTACCTGTTTTGTTGCTAAATTCAATGTATAGGTGAGGTGACGAGTACCTATACGTTGTGGTCAGGTCATAACATGCGAGTGAAAGTAAATTCTTGTTATTTTGGTACTTGTAAAGCCTATTACTTGTGATTATGTTATTGTTGAAATGTTGGAAGTTTGGTAATCGGTTCCACCATGATGGATAATGTTGTGAATATTGAATTGAGATTGAAATGATAAATGAAAATAGAACTATGATGAAATATCGATTTCCTGTGAAATTCATCTTTGTATGTTGTTAATGATTCTGTGATTGGTAAGAAGGAGTGTAAATCACGAAGGGTGATGCCGTGCATGATCCAAATATATTCTAATGTGAGGAAGAGTGAAAAGCACGAAGGGTGATGTCGTGCCTGAATGAAATACATTGGGAGAGTAAAAGCACAAGGGTGATGTCGTGCCTGAATGAAATACATTGTGAGAGTAAAAGCACGAAGGGTGATGCCGTGCATGATCCAAATATATTCTAATGTGAGGAAGAGTGAAAAGCACGAAGGGGGATGTCGTGCCTGAATGAAATACATTGTGAGAGTAAAAGCACGAAGGGTGATGCCGTGTATGCTTATTTAGATGTGGGGAGGATGAAAGTAAAAGCACGAAGGGTAGTGTGGTGCGAGTTCATTTTTCCTATTCTTATTGCTTTAAATTATTTTTGATTACTGTTAATTGTTGTCTTGTTGTTTTTCTCATTCCTTATGTTGAATTCCCCATAGCATAGTCCCTTCCCATTATTGGGTATAATGTTAACTCTTTAATTGCTATTATTGATGCTTGTATGTTTATACATGTCCAAGTTTTATGTGTTGTCCTGTCCTAGTCTTGTCACTACTTCGTCGAGGTTAGGCTCGACACTTACTCAGTACATGGGGTCGGTTGTACTGATACTACACTCTGCACTTCTTGTGCAGATCCAGGTACCAGTCAAAGTTAGGTGAAAGTAGTTGCTGATTCCATACGCGCGGAGACCCGAGGTAGATCTGTTGGGGCCCGCAGACTCCTGGAGTTTTCCCTTATTTATTTAGATACTGTTTTATTTTATTCAAAACAGAGACATGAATTGTGACACCAAAACCTGGGTAGTTGTAAAGTAGATATTTAGTTCGTGATTCGATTTATTTATTCGGTTATTATTCATGAAGTTATTTATTGGAAAATATTAGATTCAATAGTCATTTTCGGAATTTCTTATTCATGATTAAGCAAATTGTTAAAAGAAAATGGTTAGTTAAGTTCTAACATTGGCTTGCCTAGCAAGTGTGGTATTAGGCGCCCTCACGATCCCGTGGGTTGGGAACTTGGGGCATGACAGACACTTACTAGTACATGGGATCAGTTGTACTGATACTGCACTCTGTACTTCTTGTGCAGATCCAGGTTCCGGTCAGAGTTGATTCTTTGAGCAGTAGCTGATCATTCGCACGAAGACACGAGGTAGATCTGCTGGCGTCCGCAGATTCCTGGAGTATTCTCCCATTTATTCATTTACTGTTTTACATAGTTCGAAACAAACATATACTTTTTTCCAGCCAAATACTTGTAGTATTCTTTAATAGATTGTGAATTGTGACTCCAAATCCTGGGTAGCTAGATATTAGTATTAGTTTCGAGTTTCTTTCATTATTTCACACATTATTATTGATTCATTTATTGGATAGTATTAGATTTAGTACATGTTCCAGCTATTTTAATTGTTGAACCCTCTAACATTGGCTTGCCTAGAAAGTATGGTGTTAGGCGTCATCACGATCCCGAGGGTTGAGAATTTAGGTCATGACACAAACACCCCCACACTTAAAAATAATTCAAGTTGAGCTTCCTTCCTTTCCATTTTTCATATGGAATGGATTGTGTTTTGCTATGAAGTACTTGATTTAGTATCCGGTTAGTCGTAAGAACGGCTTTCCCCCACAAGTTCTGTGGAAAACCATCAACAATGCATTTATCATCTCCTTTAATGAATGATTCTTTCTTTCCGCAATCTCATTGGATTGGGCGTGTAAGGGACCGTTGTTTGATGAATAATTCCATATTCTAAACATGTTTCTTCAAAAGGAGATTTATATTCACCATCTCTATCACTTCTTATCATTTTGATTTTCTTGTTAAGTTATGTTTCAACTTTATTTTTATATTGCTTGAATGCGTCTATTGCTTCATCTTTACTATTAAGTAAGTAAACATAGCAATATCGAGTACTGTCGTCAACAAAAGTTATGAACTACTTCTTTCCACCGCGAGATGGTATTGACTTAATATCGCAAATATCTGTGTGAATTAAGTGTAAAGGATTTAAATTCTTTTCAACTGACTTATAAGGATATTTTACATACTTATATTCCACACATATTTGACATTTGATTTGTCGCATTCAAACATAGGCAATACTTTCAAATTAATCATTTTCCGCAAGGTTTTATAATTGACATGACGCAAACATATGTGCCATAATTTATTTGACTCAAGTAAGTAAGAAGAAGCTGAAATTTTATTATTATTCTCAACAACCGTTACATTCAGCTTGAAAAGTCCCTCAGTGAGGTAACCTTTTCCTACAAACATCTCATTCTTACTTATTACAACCTTATCAGATACAAAAACACACTTAAAACCGTTCTTAACAAGAAGTCCAGTAGAGACTAAGTTCTTTCTAATATAGGGAACATGACGGACGTTGTTCAAAGTCACCACCTTGCTAGAAGTCATTTTCAGAAATATCTTCCCACATCCTTCAATTTTTGCCGTTGCAGAATTTCTCATAGAAAGCGTCACTTTGGGTCTAATGGGAGCATATGTAGCAAATGCTTCTCTAACAGCAAGTGGCTCCAGAATCAATCCACCACTCATGAAGATTTTTCACCAGGTTGCATTCAGAAAGCATAGCACACAAGTCATCAACATCTTCGTGTTTTTCAACCATGTTTGCTTGACCCTTCTTCTTGTCTTTCTTTGGAGAATGACAATCTACAGATCTGTGTCCAACATTTCCACAGTTGTAGCAATTTTTGTTGAACCGCTTCTTGCTTGGGTTGCTTTTCGGTCCAGAAGCCTTCTTCACCTTTATGTTATTTTGAGGAGCGTCCTCAACATGTTTGCTCCCATTTTGTTGAGTTTCCACAGCCTTTCTTTTCAGCAGCTTTATTGTCCTCTTCGATTCTCAACCGAACAATGAGATCTTCAAGAGACATCTCCTTACGTTTTTGTTTTAAGTAGTTTTTTAAGTCCTTCCACAAAGGAGGCAACTTCTCAATCATCGCTGCAACTTGGAATGCTTCATTGATGTTTCTATTAGTAAACATAATAAAATTGATACTTTCAACATCAGTATTAATTCGACTTATACCTTCAGCAAGGAGATCGTGAATGATCACTTGCAATTCCTGGACTTGGGTAATAACAAACTTGTTATTTACCATTTTGTAGTCCAAAAATTTAGCGGCAACGAATTTCTTCAATCCGACATCTTCAGTTTTGTATTTTCTTTCAAGCGCAACCCACTGTTCTTTTGATGTCTCCACATTACTATATATGTTATACAGATCGTCCTCCAGTCCGCTAAGAATGTAATTCTTGCGTAGAAAATCAGAATGCTTCCACGCCTCAGTCACGAGAAAGCATTCATTTTCTAGAGTTTCGTCGGGCAGAACAGGAACATCTTCCTTAATGAACTTCTGCAGACTTAAAGTCGTCAAGTAGAAGAACATCTTCTGCTGCCACCGCTTAAAATCAATCCCGAATTTTTTTCCAGGTTTTTCTGTCGGTGCCAATGCCGGTGTTGTTCGGCTAGTCGATGCATTGGCAGTCACCATCGGAGCAGTTTGGTTTCTGTTGTCATTCGTCACTTCTGTAAAAGAATGACACAAACAAACGTTTAAAAACTGGAGCAGAAAATTTTGTAGATTTTAATCTCCAATGGAGTAGAAAAACCACAAAGGTTTTAGTCTCCAGAACAGTAAGTATAATACAAATACATAAAACAAAATTAAATTTCTTAAGCTTGTTAGTAAACTGTATTTGTAAAATAATTCTAGAGAAGATAAAATAACATATAAACAGAAATGTTAAATAAATAGAATTTAATCTGAGCTCACTGTATTCACAATATTTCCTTAAGGAATTTAATCCCCTCCTAATACCCGAGGTTGTGAATTATTTCCTCTCGGGATAGAACGAATTACACATTGATGTAGCGGCACTTCAAACCCTAGTGTTTCAGCGAACACAAGGATCGGTAGCAAATCACACTTACTCTTGCTTTATTTGTAGTTAAAACAATGCAGAAGAAAGGAGGAGAACTCAGAAAATCGTATGAAAAATTTGAGAGAATGGACTGCTATTTATAGTCCATGTTGAGCTCAGATTAAAGAGGTGTAACTCTTAAGAAGGGTTGTTTACGTAAAACGACCATAACATAAATGGCTATTTACAACAATAAACCGGAAATTCAAGAGGGAGAAAACTTAATTTTTCGTTACAAAATCAGGAAATAAAAAAGGGATAACGGATAACGGAAAAACGTTTAATATTCTGTTGGATTTAATATTTAATTTTCCGTTTACAAAAAAACGGATATTTAATAATATTTCTGTTAATATTTACTATTAACAAATAAATTTGGTCTAAAAAATTAATCAATCAATCATTTGACCGAAACCGAAGCCGAGCGAGTGGCGGCGGCGGCGACGCGAGGCTTGCCTTATTCTTAACTCTTTAAGAGCTAGAAGAAGAGCAATTATATATATATATATACCCATCAAAAACCTTTTCCTCTTCTAATATGAGACAATGTCCCTTTGTCAAGGAGAGAAACTCAAATATTTTATTTTCTCTCCATTTCTTATTCACCATCTTTTAAGCTATATTTAAGCTTAAAAACCCAACCGTCAATGACCTTTTTTCTCCCGGACCTTCTCGAACGCCTGAGCCTCGACCCACTTGAAAAAATAATCGGTCATGAAAAGTATGTATTGGGCTTTACCGGGCGCCCATGGCAGGGGAATTCTTGCATTATAATTTACTATAGTCTTGTTCACTTAACTTACCACTTAGTTACGTTCTGAAACTTAATTTAGGTGAATAATGTTCTTTAACCTAAGCGAATTCCTGTAAAGTATAATGCACTTCAAATATGAATGCTCTTAGAAATTTCAACACCATCATCTGACACATGGCTTTTTTTTTAATTTAAAAGAACATCTTATACCAAAACTTTAGAAAAATATAACGGAAAGAAAGCGTGCTTTTGGAGAAAAACTTAAAAAGTTAGCAATAAAATAAAACTTTAATCTTTTGAGGTTTTTTTTATTGAATGGAATATTATTTATCTTGAGGCTTTCTGGTACATTATCCACATAAAATAATCCCTTTATCATGGCTATTATTTTAATTAGTAAGCTATAATTAGTCACTAGAAGCATGGGCAATGATCACTCTAATATGTTAGTATATTTATAGTGAGACAAATGTAACTGGATCCAACTAATTAAGTGATGTAGGCAGCTAATCTATTACCATAACATATCTAGTATAATATTTTAATCTTTTTAACTATAAGGTGTAATTAGAACTTCAAACAAAAAGGAAATAGAAAATTGGTGGAGCTGAGGTGTTTATATTGGCCATCAAGTTTTGAAGTTTGTGGATTACAACGATTTTAAGTTAATATGCAATAATAATTAATGTTATAATTAAATATAAATATTCTCACAAGGTAGGAGTAAGGTATGCGTATACATTATTTTCTCCAGACTCCACGATGTGGATATTACTGGATAATTAATATGTTGTTGTTGTTGTATAAATATTTTGTAATTTTATTTATATACAAATATAGAATACGAACAAAAACAACTAAACCCGCAATAACAATCTAGTGACTATCTCACAAGTGGAGTCTAGAGAGGGTAGTATATACGGCGACCTTACCCCTACCTCAATGGAGTAGAAAGGTTATTTCCGATAGACTCGCGGTTCAAAAAGACGAAAAAAACAAGAAGTGACAATATATCAATACCATCAATAAAAATTATAAAAATAATAACAACATCATAAAAATCAAAAAATATTGAAATATAATAATAATAATAATCGGTAAATAAGACTATTGAATCCACGTACACTCGTATTAATAATATAACTCCGCCCCTTAAGGGTGGGGGTGGGGGTGGTTTTCTTTATCTAACCTATTTGCTGGAACTGCAAGGGACAAAAGAGTGAAGAAAAAGCAGATTCCCAATTCACATGTAATGTTTAATATTTAAAGCATGTTTAGTTTGTCATGGATTGGATTCTTGGACCAACACAAAACTGGCCCCTCTTCATTTTCTCTAAGGTAGTAATATATATACCGTCAAATTTTTCTATAACAGTCTCGTTTGTTTCGAATATATTTTGATATTATAGTAAAATAATATTATAAAAAATAAATATTATAACATAATATAAATATTAGTTCCGAAAAAACTTGACTTTTATAGTGAATTATTATTATAAAGAGGTATGACCGTATAATTTTTAAAGATGATACATAATTAATGTAAGTGTCTATGGTAATACTAAATGAGAAAAAGTCTGTATTACGAGCCAAATATTGTAATTTTAAAATTGTTATTTGTCGAGGTTCAATTAATTTTTTGATAAAGAAATTAATCCTTGTTATATCCATTTAATCACGAATAGAGAATAATATTGAGGATCATAATTTATAATTAGTTTATTTTAATAATTTACTTAAAATTAAAATATAAATTATAATTTGTTTAAATTGCTCCAATTAACATAAAAAGACCATGTGCTATAATACTCATTTTAACGTCCATATCAAACATAAACATCAAATTAAAATTTTAATTTCAATGGTATTATTTTCCTATTTGAATATTTTACAAGAGAATGCATTAAAGCTACAAGTGTCATCTATAAGAAGCCTAACAATCTATCTGTAAACTATTCTTGAATACATCCAAATTGGTTTCACAACAATCAGCTACTTGATGAAAGTTAACACGAACAACATCATTCTTTAAAATACGATAAAAGATGAAAAAAAACTTACTATTTATCTTACTTCATGTCGTGTATACAACAAAATCAAGAGAAATTTTTAGTACAGTAAATAAAGAGAATTTCCAAGGGGACTCGCACCCCTAAAGGGGTAATTTACTACTTCAAACAAAGAGAACCAAATGCACTAAATAAATATTAACATGATATAAATTGTAGTAATTCAATATAGTAGTTCAAATTATAACTCGTTTAAAATGATGTTAACTGGTGATGAAATATCAAACATTTGATAGAAGTCTATATAAATTATTATAGGGATTTTAATTTTTGTTCTTAATTAAGAAGATAAGAGATGTGTTTTTATTTTTTTTTAGATTTATCATATGTTAATTTTCATAATGAAATAATATAAAAATTATAAAAATTAATGTTTAGGATAATTTATTGATAGTTGAAAACTTATCAGGGAAAAATGAGTTCAAACTATGTGGATTAAATTTTCACATCAATTAAGCATATAAGAGATAGTCCCCTAATATAGTATGAACAAATCCATCACTTAAATTAACTTTTGAGATTTAATAAACTATACTTTTTAAAATTACTTCTGAATATGAATTTTTCTAGTTTGAAATCGCCTTCAAATAGTGTGGATAGATGAAAACCTTTTAATTTTAATTTTTAAATTACTTTAAAAGAGTATTGATAATGTCACGACCCCAAATTCTAACAGGTTGTGATGGCGCCTATCGTGGAACTAGGCTAGCCAACCATCACCTTACTACGCATTTGTTCAATTATAAAAGTTCGCAATTTAATAATAAGTAGCAACCATAGCATAGAAATAATTTATTTAAGTCTTAACGCCCCAATAATAATCTAAACAACTCTCCCAAGACTGGAGTCAACATAGTAATGAGCATCTACGAAATAAAACTAACTCTATTAATGTCTTAAATAAAGTCTAGGAATGAAATGCTAAAACTAAATAAGGAAGGGAAATGGAAAACCTGTGGACGCTGGACAGCTACCTCGAAATCTCGTATATGCTGCTAACGAACTGAGACAGCTACTGCTCCGGGCCGTCACCTGGATCTGTGCACCGAGGCACATGGAGTAATGATGAGTACGCCAACTCAGTAGTAATGAAAATAAATCACAGTCTGAGAATTTTAAAACACACAATACAGATACACAATTTCACAAAACCAGTAAACACCAAGTCACCATGTAGTATTCATCAAATAATAAGTTCGAAATCAGTTTCCAGCAATCCTTTGAAAACAAGTGTAATATCAGTATCTCTCAGTAACACCAGTTTGAAAACGAAGTAAATCATAGTTCAAAAACTTAGTAAAATCCTCATAAATCTACCCCTCAGGCTAAAAGTCGTTTCTTGTAACCATTGCCCATCAGGCATCCTCACCATCACTCAATATCAGCCCACCAGGAATCCTCACATTCATTCAGTATCAACCCATCAGGCATCCTCACCATCACTCAATATCAGCCCATCAGGCATCCTCACATTCACCCAGCATAAGCCCTGCGGGCATCACTCATTAGGTACCTGCGCTGGGGGTGTGTACAAACTCCAGAGGGGCTCCTACACCCCAAGCATTATAACAAGCCACATCATGGCATAAATCACTCACAATATAGGCCCGTGGCCTCACTCATATCATAGCATTCTCACAATATAGGTCTGCAGCCTCACTCAGTCAGACACTCTCAATTTGCCATTCAGGCCATAAATATACCGGGTTCTCGACCCAAAACAGTGTTTCATTTTCAAGAAATAGTTTCAAAATACTCTGAGTGTCCAAAACAGTTATCAAGAAAAGACTGAGCGAAAATCATAACATATCAAGTGCGGAAAAATAGTGAAAACAGCCCCCAAGGGGTAAACAGATCGGCACTAGTCCCCAAACATGGCTTACAACCCAAATCATATCAAAATATATCAATACTATTAAGCATAGGCTTAAAAATCGGTTTCGCAACTCAATAGTTGCCTAAATAGGGGAATATATTTCCAAAGTTCCAATCTTTGCATTCAAAAACCCGTGAAAGGGTGCATAGTCCGGGGTTTCATACCCTCACGACAAGATTTAAAGACATTACTTACCTCATAACTAGCCTGAAAACTATTTTGCAACACGCTTGCCTCTCGTATCTACTTCCGAAGGCTCCAAATCTAACAAGTTCAGATTTTTATCATCAATTTATGCTTAAGGAATAAATAACAATCGAAAAATATCAAATTTAGCTCAAAAATCCGAAATTGTTAAAAACCCGACCCTCGGACCCGCATCCCAAAATTCAAAATTTTTTATACAAAATTGTTCTTCATCATCTCACGAGTCCGTACATATAAAGAACACTAAAATCGGAGTTCGTTTGACCCATCAAACCAATCCCTAAAGGTCTCATAATCTCAATCCTAAACCCATCTTTTTCTAGTGATTTTTCATGAATTAAATGCTGATATTGTGTTCTATAATCACCCATAAACGAGTTTTAATGATCAAAACACGTACCTCTATGAAGAAAACTGATTTTCCTCTTTAAAAATCGCCCCCAAAGCTCTATGTCCATACGAAAATGGTATAAAAGGGGTTTAAGTCGCGGAGGGTTTATTTTAATACTGTCGAGGGATTTCCGCACCTGCGGGACCGCACCTGCGACTTTCCATTAAACGGCCTAATTCCACACCTACGACTTCGCAGGTGCAGTCCCCTATCCGCATCTGCGACCTTTTCTCTGGCTGGCCAAATCTCGCACCTGCGGAGCCTTCTTTCACTCCTGTGGGCCCTCACCTGCGATCAAACATCCACAGGTGCGATTACATCGGTAACTAGAAACCAGCAACTGCTTGCTGCACCTTTTCAACTTCGAGCTTCCCGTTAACCATCTAAAAGCAATCCCGAGCCCCTCGGGACCCCAACCAAACATACTAACACGTTACATTAGATCATTCAAGCTTATTTTCACTCTCAAAACACCAAAACTAACATCGAAACACCAAAATTACATCGGATTCAAGCCTAAGAACTTTGAAATTTCTAAAATCCACCAATGATGCCGAACCTATCCAAAACAACTCCGATTGACCTGAAATTTTGCAAACACATCCAAAATGACATTACGAACCTGTTCCAACTGTCAGAATTCCATTGCGGCCCATATATCCTATTTTTCACTGCCGACCGGAAATCACCAAAAACTAACTTTCGCCAATTCAAACCTAATTCTACACCGGACGTTACAAAATTATTCTGAACACACTCCTAAGTCCCAAATCACCTAACAAAGCTATCCGAGCCATAAAATCCGCATTCCGAGGTCGTTTACCAATAAGTCTACTCTCAGTTGACTTTTCCAACTCTAAGACTATTTTTAAAGACTAAGTGACTAAATTCTCATTATAACCATTTGATTTCAAGCCTATAAACTCTAACACATCAATAACAGAATAACCAACCTATGACAAGTCAATAACAACAATTATAATGCTGGTTCTACGTAACGACAAACCGGGTCGTTACAGATAAATACGAAAATCTTCTAAATATTTATCAATATCTCCTATGGATGTTTAACGGGCGGGCTGGGACGAGCTAAACACAAAAAAAATTAGCATGTCCGGCCGGGTTGGTTAGCGGGCTGGGATAGCGGGCTGGTAGCGGGCTGGGTTTTCTCGGGTTTTCCTGGTCCCGTACAGGTTCGAGCGGGTCGGGCTATATATAACTTTTTTTTTAATTACATTTTATTTTTCTTATCCAATGTTATTGATACTTAAGTGTTTGCAAATTTTTAAGGCTTAGAATTAAGGGTTAGAATTAAACTTTGAAGTTTAAACTTTAAAGTATAAAGTTTTAAATTTGAAATTTGAATTTTAAAATTCTAAAATTGAAAATTGAAAGTAAGTGGCTAAAAAAAATTATTTAATAAGACTAATAGGAAATCACAATATGTAATGATCAAACTCTGAAGGATTTCATTTGATTTCAAATTAATTTGCAAGTTCTTTTTTTGATTTTTGAACTTGCAAATTAAAAGTTTACAACAATTATAAAAAATAAGAAATAGTACATCACATGATTTGCATCATTTTTGTAAGTTCATCCATGTCAACATGAGGTTCTTGATTTCCGGCATTGGTTTAATCGGAACCATAAATCATTATATCTCCAATTTCTTGGCCCTCCACTTCATCTACCTCGTCACACCCTTGATTTCGCCGTTCTGATCTTATCCAATCTGTGAAGCACACTAGAATTTCTAATGCGTTGCTTCCTAATGAATGGCGGGTATCTCCTAGCTACTGCCTTGCTTAGGTAAATGCGCTCTCTGATGCGACTATTGAAATCGACACATTTAGCACGTCTCGAGCCATGGCCGAAAGAATAGGAAAATGATTTGAGTTACTCATTCACCAACCCAGCAGTAGAAAACTCTTTGTGAGGGGCTCTGGTGACTTTTGCAAGTAGAATTGGAGTTCATCAATATTCCTGATACTGGTTTGTTGATGCTCTCCTAGTGTAGACCGAATCAAATAATCTTGAACACCATCATCATCATCCAAAGTTGTTCCAGATGTTGAAGTATTACTTGAAGGAATATTTGCATCTACAACCGAAGAAGCATCAACAATGTTAGCATAATAATTATATAAAGTTTGTAATTGTTGGTGTAGATCATAAATACAAGTGTCAATATCATGAGTTTCAGTTGGTCCAATATCTATATAAGTGTATAAAACACTGATTAATTGGCGACATTGTATTATTTTGATAGTAGGGTTTAAAATAGCACCAATTAGGTAAATAGGGAGAATTTGGTAGAAATTTTTTAAACTTATCTAGCATAGATTCAACAACAGAAGTATATCCTTCGCTCCTCTTCAAATTATGTAGTAAAAGAGAAATTTCAGCAATATGAACTAAACCATTTGCAATTGTAGGATAATAAGCTCCAGAAAATTCAAGTATAGTCACATAAAATTTTTGTAAAAATTGTACAACATCTTCAATAATATCCCAAGTTCTGGATGTTAACAAAATGGCTAGGATCCGTACAATGAGAATTAACAACTTCAGTTATAGGCATTCTATATTTATAACAATATCTTAAGAATAAATAAGTATAATTCCACCTAGTAACTATTTCTTCAAGCACGAGTCTTGGTTTTAGTCCATATTGTACACATTTTTCCTTAAATGCATTTAATCTAGCACTTTTATTATTTCCTTGAATTACACCAACAGCTCTCCTAACTAAAGTAATTTCATCTCTAAATAATTCAAGATCACTCTTCACAATCAAGTTATAAATATGACATGCACATCTAACATGAAATATTTCAGGAAGCGGTGGATGTAGATGCAATTTTAATATTGTAATAGAAACATTGTTGTTAGAAGCATTATCAAAGGACATACACAAAACTTTTTCTGCAAGATTATAAAATATAGCAACTTCATGGATAGTATTATTTATAAATGTACTAGTATGAATTTATCTTCGTCATATTTAAAATCAATAATACGTTTTTGCATACAAAAATTATCACTTATCCAATGGCATGTAACATTCAAATAATCATTTTCATTTACAGCACGACCAATATCAGAAGTAAGAGAAACTCTACAAGAAAGACTGACGAACAAATAACGTTATATGTCTGATATTGTCCAAAAAGCCTAAAGATATCAGATCTACAAGTACTTCTAGGAATATCTTTAAACAAATGGTTATAAATTCTTTGAATATAAGTAACAAGATACGTGAAGAAGCAAAACTAAAAGGTAAACAACCTAAAACAATCATTTTAGCTAATTCTTCCCGATCTTTCTTAAGATCGTATTTACCCATTAACCCCCAGTGTTCGGGTTAAGTTTTTGTTTCCCATCTTCCTCATCTACTCCCCAATCAAGAGGGTGGAGATCTACCATATGCCTGTGAAGTTGACCCGTTCCCCCACCCTTGCCGGGCTCATGTTTATAAACTTCCTTACAAAGTCTACATTTTACATAATTTTTATGTTCTTCTAGTCTGTTAAAAAAACTTCAACACTTACTTCTTAATCTTCGATTCTTCTTAATAAGAAGGGGAGACATACTTGTTCCACCCCTAATATTTTGAGTTTGACTAGTATTACCAGGTGTAGCTGGTGGTGTTTCAAGATTACCGGGTGATTGAATATCATCTAAATTATCATCTAAATCATCATTTATACCATAATTTTCTTGAAGTCGCTCATAATCTACATTTAAATTTTTGGGGGAACTTTATGAAATATGCGTAAAGCTACTAGAAGAACCAACACCACCTCCTGATCTTTTAGAAGTTTTCTTACTACCACCTCTACTAGTGCACGCTTTTTTGGCTGCTCTAAGTAAATTCATTATGTAAATTAAATTATAAAATTAAATTAATAATTCTAAATAATAAAATAAGTGTACACCAAAGAAGAGAAAGTGATGAAACGAGTGTACCGGGATTCCGGATGCCGCACTAATTTTGATATAGAAAATCAAACTTCAATTGATAGACCGATACTTGATAGTTGATAGTACTTGATACCACACTTCACTTGAATTAGAATACTTGATAATAATAATTTTGTAATGGCTAAACTAAATATTTGATGAAACTTGAAATAATTAGTAATTGAGAATTTAAGAGCAATAATCAATAATATCAAGAGAGAATTGAGAAATAATAAGAGTAGTAAGAGAATGAATTGTGATGAATATTGAAGAAGAAGGGGGGATATTTATAAAGGTTAAAATTATAATTTATCAAATATTAGGAGTGGAGGGCTATTTTCTTAAGGGGTAGGTCGAAATGGACATTTCTGCAAAAAAAAGTCGTTGGCCAACGGTCATTTTTGAATTTGACCGTTGGCAACAGTCAGAAAATAAAAAAAATATTAAATTTTTTTTAAACAGATATCGGGCTGAACTAGGCTGCAGTCCGTTAAGAACCCGTTAACGGGTTAGCGAGCTTAGCGGGTTCCGGTGTACCGATATCCAAAATGTGTTCGTGTAAAACCCGCTCCCCGCCCAACCCATCCCAACCCGCCTCATTTTGCTACAGTAACGGGTTGAACCAGGCTGACTCGGGTGGAACTGGGTTGTAAACCGGTTAGCCCGACCCGGATAGCAGGTTTAATTCCTTTTGTTGCACTATTATTTAAAAAATTAAGTTTACTTTCTCTGTGAAAACTTCTAGTTGACAATACCAAAATTAACAATTTTACCAACTGAGAAAAATGAACGTTTGAAATGATTATTTGCATGCAGTACTCTCCAAAAAAGTAGTCTAATCAACATGGAGTAATATTTAAAGGAGTGTTGTAATTATAAGAATTTGGATTCCATGTGTATCAATGATAGTTTGCATTTAAGAATTACAAGCAATATAGGAATTTTTTTAAAATGACATATATGCCCTTGATAGACCATCTTTCCTTTTTTGTATAATTTATTTATAGTAATTTTGGTTTAATAACCTATTATAATGGATTAAAACACAATAAACGTGTAAGAACTATTCATTTCTCAGTGTATAAATCCTTACTACTATTCGATTTGGTAGACTTGGCTTCTCCTTTATGCTTTGCGTAGTTGTCAAGATCTTTGGTCCTCAAAAAACACCGTCTTTAACTTCCTTTTCTTTGTTTTCTCTTCGAGTTATTGGATGGGATATTAAAACCAACAAAAATAAAAGGAGGGAATAAGATTTTAAAGTTTATTTATTATTATTATTGATAATGGTTTCTTTTGCTAGTTTTCTTTTTACTTTTTTTACCGGGTGTCTAATACCACATTGGGGCACGATCAATGGCGAAACTACAATTCTAACTAAAGGATGTCAAAATATATAAAAGTAAACATATCAGAAAATTGATGAGTAAAATGATTCTTAATAAAGACGACTCCATACTTAAAGCTCGAATCCTAAACTTCTAGTTAAGGATGAAAGAATACTTATCATTCCACCGCAATATTTGTCGGGGACTCCATACCCTTCTGGTCTCTTTTCCTAGTTTATTACTAGTTGTTGTTGGAGATAAGAAAAAGGGTAGAGTTATAAGTTATGACTCACCATAGTTTATAAGAGCGCCTAATAAGTCAAGTTGAAAGGACAAGTAGTGGATGCAACCAAATGTGGCACTTGTGGTCTAGATTACACATTCAACTTATTGATTCATCAATAATTGCATTGAGGAAATATGAAACCAAAAATTACCTCAAAAAGTGCAAATTGTTTCCGTGGGACAACAGGAAGAGAATGAATTATGACAATGAAACTGAAATTGGGATATTAATAGCACAATTTTAGGATCGATACGAGTTGTGGTAGAGAGGTAAGTACTCCTTCATTCATAATAATATATTTTGCGTTTGAGTCATGATTACAACATCGTCTTTGTTCGCTTTAATTTCCTTCCGGTATGAAACTTTTTGACGCAAATTCTAATTTACTCTATCAACTTTAATATAAATACCGAATGCTGGACGGAACAAAAAAACACAATTTTGGACTATCAGAAAGGAAGATATATGCTTTACTTTAAGGAAATTAAGAGGAAAAGAAAAAAGGAAAAAGAAAGAAAAGAAAAGACATTTAACGTTCTTATTTGAATGCTTTTATTGTCATCCTCGAAGAAACTAGAATGTTCGAAATAGTATTATTGTCGTCCCCAAATTTTATATTACCATATAAAGGTCTCTTTTCAAATTGTGTTTCTACGTAGCTTACGATGATTCTAATAAAAGCCAGTAAATATCTTTGTCATTTTTAAATTACTGTTTTTTTAACTGATTATTCATAAAGTAAATCTGGTCATAATATCGTTATTACTTTTATTAGACAATTAGTATAAATTATAAACACAAAAAGTTATTTTTATCAATGATTCAATAGTTATGACAAGACTAAAGTATACCAATGAAAATACTAATGGTGGATGACTCAGTATCTTACAAGTCAACAGACGAAATGATGATTACACTTTCTTTTCCCTCCCGTTTGGATTGGCTTAAAATAGTAATTTTTTAGTAGAAATAATTTTTAAAAAAAAAAATAATAGACTGAAATTGTTCAGCTTATTGCTTTTAACTTCTGATAAACAAATTTTAATTACTTTTTAACTTTATCAAACAATAAAAAAATTAAAAAAAGCTTAAAAATTAATTTAACTAGCTTAAAAATCAACCTAAACAACGATTGTTCAAGAATGAACAAAATAGATTATAAAGGTGGTAACTACAAAAGTGTGTGCTTCAAGTAACCAAGTGAGGTTTTGTTCGAGGGGTAAGTACTCCTCTATATTTAATTAGAGGTTTAATTCGAACTCTAAATATAAAATTATTTTTATTAGAGAATAAAAGTGGGAATGCCGATACCGTGAGTGAAGACAAAAAAGAAAGAAAGCATTATATGTTGGGCACACTTTGTTTTCTCACATCAGAAATTAGGATCCCATATTGAGAGGGTCCACCAACAAAGCAATGTTTGCATTGTCTTTGTCTTTTTATGTCAAATTTTCGGGGCATCAATGATATTTTTCTTGAACACGTACCCTAACAGCAAATTTTCACTCTTCTTTGTATGATTAAAAGTTAGTAGCTCAACCTTTACTCTTAATTGATCTAAAGTTAGCGCTCACAAACTATTAAAGGAATCCTATTTGTTGTTGTCCTGTCCATTAGGATAATATTGGGTATATTATTATTGTTCTTCAATCCACCCCGCTAATTGACACCCCTAACCAGGACTGTTCATGAAAATTGGTACTTTAAGGTGGGAGACAAATTCTCGTTGCTCGTTCCTAGGTCTTTTTTTTAATCACTATATTTTATTCACTGATTTTTGTAATTCATTTCTCTTTTATGAATAGTTGATTGTGTTGGATGATTGATGTGTAGTTTGAAGGACGAATGATGGAGGGCAACTTTTTAGTATCTTTTATGTTTATGTTTGTATTTGTTATGTAGTTGGATCAGCCGATTTCCTTAGTATCTATCGAAAACTAAACCAAGTCGAGAACCAAATAAAATCGACAAAAAAAACCCAATATCCTTTTGATTTGATTTGATTTTAGTTTTGAATCAAATTTATTTGTTATTGCTTTGGTTTTACGTAAAAAAATAATATTAAATGGAACCAAGACCGGCTATAAAAATACATATTTTAAATCTAAATATTATATATATATATATATGAAATTTTTAAAATTTTATGATGCATATTAATCGTTTACACTCTTAATTGATACTCTAGTTCTTTGCTACAATAGTAATCTTGTTCTTTGGCTTTATAGTCTAAGTTGATTGGTAGTTTTATTTTGCTAAGTCCAAGAATCTTCTTCTTGTTAAAAATAATTTATCTTTAATTGGATCCTTAAATTATTTATCATTATTTAATTAAATTGATATTAATAAATATTGGTAAATAATATATTTTCTCAAAAAGTAACTGCTTTTGAAAGTGTTATGTCAAAATGCAGTCGTCAGAATATGTGTTTGACATTGTATGTTTAGTATTTAAAAAAAAATATACGACAAAAATTAAATCGTTAACAAATCGACTCAATTGGTTTTGTTCCAATATTTGAAACTTATTTGATTTACTTTCTTTTCATGGAAAAATATTCAAACCAAATTATGAACACCTCTACCCCTTAAGTACAGGGACTAATTAGTAATTACTACACCTTTCCAACTTTGCCATATTTTCTCAAAGGGATATTGAGTTTTCCTTCCATTAGAAGGAAAAGAAGATGAAAAGGCAGGGGCGAAGCTAAGTTGAAGAAAGGAAGTTTAATTGGATCCTTTTTGTTAAAAATTATACTGTATAAAAAAAGGAAAAAATGAGTTTTTTATTAAATTTAAATTGTTGAATAATTTTAACATAAGAAAAAAATCTAATAAAATGAAAGCTTTAAATCAAAAGTTTATATACGAAGAATAATACTTAAGTATTTTCTATTCCCTTTTAGGGATGGCGATGGCAATGGGGGCGGTGTGGGTTTGGATGTATACGGGTGCGGTACAGGTTTGAGTTTTGGCGAGTGCGGTGCGATTCGAGTTAAATTATTATTATTTAAAATTTTACGGGTTAAGATAGAACTCGCACCGCTTGCCATCCCTATAATACCTTTATATAAATTTTTAGTTCCGTCACTAATAACGGGCCCAGCGGATATGTTTGTGGGATCAAATGGAAGCCAGTAATAAAAGCGCCTTTATTGCAATTTGCAAAGGAGAAAGAAACCTAAGTAGAGAAAGGGGATAAGCATTTTGAAGTTCAGTTCAGTTCTATCTCAAAAGAAAGCAATTTGGGGCCCTTTGTCATATTGTTGAGAATCACTATTCACATATGTTTGTCCCTTAGAAATCTAATGCCTTGTTTGAACCCCCAAACTTCCTTTTTTAATTCTATTTTTGTAATATTTAAATTCCACCAAATGAATTATTTATTCATTTCTTTCCCTGTCAATAACATCCATAAGACTATCGTTGGACGGAACAAACATTAAACAAACATAAACAAATGGGTGGAAAAAACTTTCTATAGCAACATCCATTTATAATAATACTTTATTATAAAAATTAAGTTTTTTCGAAACAAATTTTCATATTATGTTATAATATATATTCTCTATAATAGCACTTCGTTATAACATTCAAAAATATTCGACACAAACGAGATTGTTATAGAAAATTTTAAATGTATTTTCTAAAATTTTGGTCAAAAGACCCCTCATTTCTCATCTGAGATTCCTATTCTGTGGTGCTATGTGATTGGGAACTAAAAAGATCTAATCTAAAAGCTGCTTTCTCTCCTCAAATGTCTCAGAGCATCTTTGCAGAAATGTATGTTTCAATCAAAGTACCCCTTTTTTCCATTTGTTCTCTTTCTCCACATGAAAATCACCAATAATAACTTTCCCCAAAAAAGATATTCATAAATTGAGGGGGTGGGGGGAGGATATATACAATTGATTTTTTTTGGTTTAATCATATCTTTTGTAAAATTTACTGGTCCGACTAATTCAAAATTATAATACTTGAATGACTCAGTTAAAGGAAAACACTTCCTATCAAGAATTTTACATTCGGATGGCTCATGTTAGCTTTGATTTGCACCTTGGGTATAGCCTAGTGGTCAATAAAGCGGGGTGAAAACTCATGAGGTCTCAGGTTCAATTTTCAACGGAGACAAAACACTAGAGACGGAGCTAGACTGCCGAGAGCGAGTTCGATCGAATCCAATAGCTTTGTTTTGAATCATGTATTTCTCTTTAAAAAATTCATTGAATATGTATGAATTATTAATTTAGAAGTCAGTAAATTAAAACGATTAGAATTCCAAATCTATCAGTTTGAAATCCTAGATCCGCCTCCGCAAAACACACTAGGTTATTTCTTCTCATCTGTCCAAATTTTGATGGACAGAATTACTTGGTACCTGTTGCTGATGAAAGATGACAGGTATCCCATAAATCGAGGTGCACACAAGCTAGCTCGAAGCCATAAAAAACAAAAATAAAAGAGCTTTGATTTAATGGAGGACTTAAAACAGTGTCTGCCACAAGTTGCAGTTTTCACCACCAAAATAATATGGAAAGGAAATCTGTCTTTGAGCAAAAGGAACAAAAGGAGTTTAGCAAAAAGTGGTATGGAAGAAACTTTATTAGAAGAGAATGATGGGAAAAATCTGTAAAGACCAATACAAAAAATATCATTAGGCTTTTGACAATCTTAAAAAGTGAAAACATTTACACAACATCCTTTTAAACAAAAATCAATATATTTGTGCTCATTCAAAAAGAAACAATAAAATAGAAACAAACAACAGCTCATTTGATTTTGAACTGTAAACAAGATCAAGAATTTACCAAGAAGATAAGAAGATACAAAGTTTTTTTTTTTGGATCTGCAGGTGAATTAACAAAGGAGCACATTTTTGGGGGGTCATTATTTTTGAGTAAAGTACAGCTACAGGAAAATAAAAAATAAAAAAGGGTTATACTATTATCTAATCATTAATTAATGTTCTTCTACCTCAGAGAATTTGGGGGATTTTCTTGTTTCCACAATGATAAAAGAATCAAGAAAAAGGACTTAACTTTTCAATCCTTTTTGTTTTTGTTTTCCCTTTTAAACATGAGGCTTGCTTCTCTTGTGACTAGCTTTTCCATCTGATCTCAAAACACCACTTGAATCTCCTTCAGATGAAGCATCCACTGATTTTGTGAAATTACAAGAAAGATCAGCATAAAGATCAACAACTCTTCTGATATTATTGTTAAGCTCTCTGATTAAACCAACATTTCTGCTCAAATTATCAGGAATCTTGGACTCATGATTCTGATTAATCTCATTGATTAGCAACCTATTCTGATCCAAGATGTTCTGCACTTGTACAAAACTCTTCTGAAATGTCTGAAACACTTTTCCATCTACCTGAGTACCATTACCTAAGCCTGAAAATGTATCTCTCTCCATTATTCCTTTTTTGTTTTTTGGCCCTTACTTGGTGAAGCAAAGAATCCTCTTTTCAATTCTAAACAGGTTCTGCAGAAGTAGATCCCAAACAAAAGGACCACAAAAATAGAAGACAATAATTAGGAAAAGCAGAAAAAGAAAAAAAAAAGGGAGTATTTTTAAACCTAGTTTAAGAAAAAAATAATCATAATGATAACTTCTCATCTGTACATCTCTATAATATAATATAAGAAAAGACTAAGGATCCGTTTGGTATGATGGATAAGTAAAATATTTCTGGGTTATAAATTTAGTACCATCTTATCTCTTATTTGGTATCTAATCCTGAAATAAGTTATCCCAAAATTAAAAATAGTAACAGGATAACTTATATAGTCAAATCTCTCTGTAACAGCCTTGTTTGTTCCGAATATTTTTGAATGTTATAGTGAAGTGTTGTTACAGAGAACAAATATTATAACATAACATAAAAATTGGTTCTGAAAAAGTTTGGCTTTTATAGAGAAATGTTGTTATATAGAGGTCTGACTGTATTTGCTAGATGATGGAATAGTAGTCCCAAAATAAGTTATCCTGGGAGAAAGAAGTAAAATTGATAATCCCATGAGTAATATGACATGCCAAACATATAATAAGAAATAATACCAGGATAACTTGCCTTCAAACCAAACGAACCCTAAGAGACAAAACAGGGTAAGTGTTCTTTTATTTGATTTGTTTAAAAACAAGTTGTACAAAAGAGACAACATTCTGAAATAGAAATCATGATTTCTCAGTTTTTCACCCCATGGGTTCTACTTTTTAACAAGGATGGAGGTAAGAACATGGAGTATGCAATTATTATTATTATTATTGTTAATTTTATTACTACTCAAGTTTATGTGTGTATTATTTTAGGTATGATGAGATGTAAAAAAACAGATCCTATTTTCCAAAAAAGGGAACCTTTTTAGTGCGTACTGTGTGTATACTCCCTTAAGCTAAAGGCCTAACTAAGCTCAGAGTATTTGAAACAAGAATCTCCAGACCCAGAAATGACCAGTCTATTTTTGCAGTGCAGATTTGGCCATAACTCTCATATGGGTATTCTTTTCAAGAAAATGCACAGAGACTCACTATAACCACCCACCCAACCCCCCATACCCCAACCCCTATAAGGGGTAGAAAAAAAAAGTTTTCACCGGAAAACTTTGAGAGAAAAATAGGGTGCCCCCTTATGTCCAAAATAAGTACCTCTTTTTTTGTTTGTTATTTTCACGAATATTAAGAAATTCAACCTTTTAACATTAATTAGTAATAAAATTGACCATATTAATATTTACTATCTCTTTGCATAAACGTTTCTAACACATAATCCAACATTATAATATAGAAAAAAAAATAATTAATTCATTTTTGAAATCTGAAAAAATTCCTTTTTTTGAACTACAAAAATAAAAGTCAAAAAATTACTTATTGTGTACGCATTTTCGGAAACACAGATATATAACAAATCATAAAGAAGAAACAAAACAGAATTCAAATTTGAAATTTTGTAGAGAAGTCTTTCAAAATAGCAGAAGCTTAAATTCCCAAAACATTGAATTAAAAAAAAAAACAAATTTAGGGGGAAGAAGAGTAGTAAAAAGAAGAAGTCTCAAAGTTCATTGAAAATTCAGGAAAATAACATGGAAATAATAATTGAGGGAGAGAAAGCTATAAAAATGGAGACTTTAGAAGGTAAACATAGAGATTTGAAGTTTTATCATGTGAGCTCTCACACTCAAAACAAAGAGAAAAGAGAAGAAAAAACAGTGAATAATTAAACATATTTATTTATATATAAAGCTGAATAGGGAACGTACCTTGAAAATCTGAGAACATTATAGTTAGGGAAGAGAGGCAGTAGACATAGATTGGAAAAGCCGAAATGATCGGCGATTGAATCGAATCCCCCAAAAGAGAGAGAAAGAGAAAGAGAGAAAGAGAATATGTAGATTTGACAGTCACGCTACAACGCACCCTCGTTTATATCTTCTTCCTTTCTTTTCTCTGTCTCAATTTGCTACTATTTCCCTACTTATATTGATAGGAGTAGTATTTCTTTTTTTTTATTCCCACTATGTGTTTAGTCATCGTTGGAGCCCCATTAGGTAGGCGTTTGGACATAAAATCAACTTATTAAAGAGAAGCAGTCTGTGTTTGACTAATCACTCTGAAAATCACCTTTGAATAATAATTTGTGTTTGACCAAGCTTTTCAGGAAGTGATTTTAAGTATCAAATTATGAATAAGTACATGAATAAATTTACTTAATAGTTGATATTATAAGTAAATAAATATTCACAAAAAATTATTATTACAGACAATAATTAAATTTTTTCATTTTATTTAAGTAAAATATGAAAATAAAATTTAGAACTACTTAATTCTTTTAATATAATTTAAATATATTAAAAATCATTCAACAAATGTAAAAACATAAACCCCTAAAGTCACTATATATTAGAAATTATCCTAAAAATAATAAGAAATATTTATACATTAATATCCTAAGTATTAGCTTTTAAGGTTATTTTGGTACATATCCTTTTCTGCTTGCTTCTTTGTGGAGAATTCATGGTGAAACTAAGAATAAGATAAAAAGGGGTCAGGACTTTCCTAAGCTATATAAAATTCTGATTAATCATTTTATTTATTTTAAAAAAGAAAAACACCATTTAAGACTCGATATATTTACTATTTTGAAATTAGCAGACTCAAAAAGTAGGAAAATGACTATTATTATAAAAACCGTCTTTTGATTTTTCCACGAAAGGCTTAGAGGATTTCTTGTAAAAACGGCTAAGCATGGGGACAAAATAAAAATAAAAATAAAAATAAAAAAGTAAAATAAGAAATAGACAAACTAAAAATGGCTACTTTAACAAAAACGGCCCTTCGGTACTACCCAGGAAGATTTTAAGGTTGTCTTGGAAAAACGGCCGGAATACGAGGGCAAACAGTAAAAGGTGACCAAAGAATATGAATATTTTTTTTTTCGAATTTCGAAAAAAATTTTAAAGAAGAAAGGAACTGTTTTTTGGGGGGGATATTTGGACCTTTATTTTGAATTTATGAAAGGAATACTTCTAAAGAAAAAGAATTTTTTTTTTTTTTTTGAATCTTGAATTTTCTTTTCAATTTTTGAAAGAATGAAAATATTTTTGATTTTTGGTTCTAGTTTTTTTTCCAAAATATTTTTTTTTTCTTTTTTTTTGAAAGAAAGACTTCTAAAGAAGAAAGAAAATATTTTTTGAACCTTGATTTTTTGATTTTTTTTTTTAATTTTGGGAAAAAGACTTCTAAAAAGAAGGTAGAAAAATATTTTTCCGATTTTGATTTTATTCTCTTTTAAAATGGAAGAAAATATTTTTGGGCTTAAATATTTTTTTATTTGGGATTTCTAAAAAAAGACTTCTAAATAATGAATTAAAGGAATTTGTTTTTGGATTTTTAAAAAATGGGGGCCGGAACTTATGAAGTTTGCCTACGTATCTCACATCCGGTGAGAATCAGTATTATTTTATTTTGACTTTTTATGAAATTAATCTTTACACCTCACGTCACACAACTACAAAATCTTAGTAAAAAAAAGATTATTTGTACTAAACTAGGAGAATTTTTTTTTCTTTTTTTTGAAATACCGCTCAACTATTTTCTAAAACCGGTTAACAACGCAAGCAAGCCTTCCAATGATGTAACAAGTAGCAAAAAAGTGGACATGATGGTCTCAAAGAGGATGCATGTCTTATACGGACTCGACCCCTGTGTCGAGTTTCGCTAAGTTAAATGCACGTGATGCAAATAAAGCGAACCTACTAGGGATATCCGGCATGAGGTTTGTTCTTCTAGGTTTAAATCCTAGTGGAGAATGTATCTAGACTGGCTTACTCGAGCGGACAACTTGAGCCGAGGAGGGTCAGTATACCGGTAGCATTGCTTTCCGGCTTAACTAGTGGTGCCCCCAGCCTAAAACATGTGTGACTAAAATCCTTCACCGGGTGACAAGCACCTCGGCTATTTCAAAGAAAGTGGGCTATGTCAAGCAAATGCCCAATTTTTATTTCAAGAAAACTTTAGAAGGGGTGCGTGAGAAGACAGTTTATATGTACAGTNCACTTGATTTTTATAAAAGACCGGGCCCCCCCCTTTTTCCCCCCCCCCCCCCCCCAAAGATGTATGTGTTATATGGATTGTGGGTTGAAGAATTTTTCCAATTAAAGTGATAATTTTGAAATAGGGATTATTTTGTTATATTCAGAGTCGCCACTTGCAATTGATTTTTTGGTGTTCCAAGTCACCTTTTATTTGAATCTCTAGTCAAAGGAAGGTTTGACTCTTTTATTATTGGTCTGCGAAAACAAAGTCCGGATAAGAAATTCTATTGACCGGGGAGAAGGTGTAAGACATTCCCCGAGTCCCGTGGTTCTAGCACGGTCGCTTTATTGACTTAAACTTGGCTTGAATTAATTCTGAATAAACTGTGCTTTATTAGTTTCTATGTTTTACTTGTTCGCCTTTATATCTTGATTATTAGAAAAACTAAAGAAAACTTTGAAATAAGATGTCGTAACCACACTACCAAGCGAATGTGTGATCGAAACGAAATTTATTAATTTTATCATAACAGCGCTACGCAGGCGAATCCGCAATTATGACAAGAATTATTAGCACATTATTACTTTTAAAAAAAAAAAAAGAAAGTTACTACACTCGACGAAATTAATTAATTTTTTTTTAAATTTATTAAAAGTTACTATCGCGCTACGCAAGCAAATACGCGATTATGAAAATTAACTAGATTATAAATTAACTAAAATCAATGGATAAGGCATGAGATTATTTAATTAATTTATTGAATGTTATTAAAGCGTGCCTACTATTTCCCTAGCGTTCAAATTAATAGCAAAAGTGCTTAAACTTTTTATTACTTATTTGACCAAAAAAGGGAACAAAATTGACATTATTAAAATTATTTTTTAACTAATGCAAGACATTAAACCCGGAAAAAGCTTATGCTAAATTTCATGGTTTTAGGCCACTTATTTTATTTAACAAAAGACAATCTATTGATTTTAAGAAAAAGCCCGCTTACTTCTATTGCCATTGAGCCTACATATTTTAGCTTGTTTACCCATGTTGCTTAAGAGCCTCAATGACAAATACAACACAAAGTGACTAATATTCTTCTAAGCCCAAATTGCTCATCACGATGATGTCCAAATTAAAATCGTTTTTCGTAAAAAGAAACTAACATGCTAATTATTATCTTTGCTCTTTCACCTCTTAAATCAATTTATTTCTTAAGGACTAACATAATATTTCTACTCATTTACACCAACACGGTACTACTCAGACTATCAACTCATTAGTAACGTAAACACCTTAAGCATTTGGATCCACTTTCATAATTACAAATCGCAACTACATATAAAAACTACAAAAAACGGTAATCCTTTAGTGCTAAAGAGAAGAACCATAATAACATTATGTTGACTATAACTTAAAGCATCAAAACATTTGAAGCTAGAAGTCTTTCCTAGATAATTATACATGAACCTTAAAAATAACTCACATAAAAGATCCCAATCTAAACAAACATGGCTAAAAATGAGGTTTCTATCTTTTCCTTAACTATGTAAACTTAATAAAATACAATTTCAATTATATATAGAAAGAAGAAACGATAATTTAACCAGTTTCTAACATATTTACATGATGATAACGGTAATGTAACATTCATCTTGAAATAAAATCAAATCTAACATGTTCCATCAACCAAACCGGGATCAAATAATCCTTATTATCATCAAGAATCTGCAAATTAAAGATTTGAAAGTTACCTGGTTTGCAGAATGATAAAAATACAACAGTGCAGCAATAGAAATTCAGCAGCAGATACAACAGAAACAACAGCAACTCAAGTGTTAAGACAACCCAGAAAACTCAACAAAAATGCTTGAAACTAGTACCTATCAACCTCATACATTGCCTAATAGATGTTTCTATTTTTGTCAAAGTTTTTGCACTAAAAAAAAACACTCACTAAGATCTGAAATTCCAGCTTGCTATATATATTAAGCTACTGATTTTTGTGCAAAGATGTGTGTTCAAGCCACTCTAAATATGTGTCCCCTCAAGTGTGAAAGAATGAACTCTTTAAGTAGGAAAAATAAGTTCTTTTGGACATATTTTAGTTCACCAAAAATTTGTCCAAAAGGACTAACTTTTGTGTGCCAAAACATTCTATTTTTCACCAAATTCTGACACAAAACATAGCAGTTGCATTTCTAGCATGTTTGAACAGTAAAGTACCCAACAACCATGTACTTTAAACTCAACTATTCATCTTTTATCTATATATGACTGAAATTCAACTTATACACTCAAATCTCAACCAAATACGAACTTGCAAAGTAGAAACAAGACTCAAAATACATTCGGACTAAGTATTCAGACAAACTAGATTAGAATGAGTTCTATTTGTGCAAAGTAACATGAAACAACAACTGAATTTTACAAGCCAATACTCGAAACGGAAACTAAACGAACATCGCTAAACTATCACGATTAATAACAACTATATAAACAATTCAACTAATCTTTTTGATTTTTCATGAAATCAACATAAAGACTTAACTATCGACCGGCTAGATCGAAGAAAATCAGAACTTAATAGACAACAACAAACTATTCGACCGGCTAGGTCAAAGAACTGAAATTCACATTTAACAAATTCATACAATATAGTCGACCGGCTAGGCCGAAGAACCAAAAATAATTAAGGACTAATACTCAATTGCACATACATAACAGCAACATTAATAAAAATTAAACCCTTAAAACTAATACTAATCGCAAAAGCGAAAAATCAGAAAGATAATTAAATTTTTTTAAAAAAAAGAAGTAAGGTTTATACCAATCGAGGGAATTCGACGACGAATCAAGCGACAAGGAAATGCCGAGGACAACAAGTCGTGACTGTCTGACATTAAAGCACACGTTTCCTTTTAGCATGTGCCAAAACAAACAAGTTTTGGCGTCATGCTAAAAGGAAATGAGTACTTTTAAGTCGAGATGAAGCTAGAGTGGAGAAGCACTGGTAGTCTTGGGTGGTCGCGACAGCGGGGGGTCGACAGTGACGGTCGCCGAAATTTCGGTCGCCGGAGTTTGGCCGTGAAACCAAAGGGGATTGATAGATCTTTAAGAGATACATCCGGTGATGAGAATTAAGGTGTAGGGATGGACGGAGTTCTTCGAATTCGGGAAAATAAGCGGCGACTAGGGTTTGATTTTGGGGTAGATTCATGGAGATAGGGAGGTTTTTGAAAGATTTCAGTTGGAGATATGGCAAGAGAAAGAAAAGAGGAGAAGATGGTGAATTTTTGAGGCGGAAATGGGGTGGTCCAACGGTGGCCGGGTGGTGGAGCCACGGCGGCGGACGGTGGCCAGAGAGAGGGGAAAGAAGAGATGAGGCTCTAGGGTTTGGGAGAGTGAAATGAGGCCAAAAATCTGAATATGGGACTTTTTATATGATAAATAAAATTAATTTTGGGTCATTGCATCAAATATAATAGAAGGTTGAGATTTGATCTCTGTGACTTAACCAAAACGACGTAGTTTTGTGCTCAAACTACGTTGTTTTTGCTCCTCCCCTGGCAACTCTTTTATGGATTAGCCATTTCACTTTTGGCCACTTAAATAATTTCAATTTTAATCATTTTTCTTGAATCCTATCTTATTAAACAATAATCTAGTTAACCTAAATGCCAACTAAAAAATAAACCTAATAAAACTTATTAGCTAACAATTGAATTAATTATATGAGAAATCAATTTGATTAACTTATCAAATAATTAGTCAATTAAAAGAGCACACACAAAAAGAAAAGTATAAAAAATTATTTTTGGTATTTTTATGACAAGAAATTCAATTAAAAATGCACAAAATATACGAAAAATAACGATTGAAGGAAATTTGACACTAACAACTTTCGGAGCATTTAAATGATGCAAAAATTAGGTATTCACGCTATTTTTTTCTGCTTATCAGAAAATGCTNCCCAAAAAAAAGCTTGGTCAAAGCCACGAGTTGAAAAAAAAGGTACTTTTAGGAAGAAAAAAAAAAAGCTTCGCCAAACAGGCTATTAGCTCTGCCACGACTTATACATAATAATTTCTTTTATATTATATGTAAAAGTTTATTTACTAGTTTCCATATTTATGAATTATTTGCATTTTTCAGCTTTATCCAAAAATAAACATTGAGTTTAGCTGCTAATTCCGATAATAATGCTGCTATAGTTCTAAGTGGTAATCATTTATCAAACAAAGAGCTAAAAGCGACAACATAGATTTCACAAGTTTCGTTCATTGTAATCACGCAAGCATTGATTACTCAAAGTTTATTTAAATAATTAAGTGGAAGGGATAAATATCAATATCACTTTCAAGAAGTTGCATTCACACTGTTTCTCATAACATTTAGTATTAATTATTAGTGTTTGCTTCAACAAATTGGAAAACCGATTTATGAAAAGTGCCACTAAAAATATTTTTTATTTTATTTTCCTTTTGTGCTTGTTTGATTACAGCAACAACAAATTTATAGACTAAATATATTACAAATTTATTAAACGCAAATTTTAAAACAATAAAGGTTTATATCAAAGAGTCTCAACTTATATCAATAAGGTAAAATTAGAATGATAGTATTAAATAATTTGTAAATATAAAATGATAATATTTTTTGGGATTAGATTAGAAAAAGAATGATACCTAAGATAGGGTAGAGGGAGTATAAATTTCTCGAAATTAGATTGTCCTCGTTATATGTTGTATGTTATCTGAGAGGAATACTTGAAATTATAAACTTATAGCATTATTATATTTAGGTTGTCAAAGTCTCATGCGAGTGGCGGAGCTAGCCTTTTGGTTACGGGTTCGATCGAATCAATTCGCTTTGGTCCAAATTCTATATTTACTTTTAAAAAAATTATTGAATATTTACAAATTATTACTTTAGAGTTCAATAATTTTAAAGAATTATATGTCAGAATTTATAAAATTTAAATCCTAACTCAACCTGCGTTAGAAAACTTAGGATTAATAGCTAACTCAACCTCGTCATTTTGTCATCTATTTTCTAGTCTTTTGGCCTTTTTTTTTGGTTTACATTTTTTTTTTAAAATACACTTTTCTTCAGACAGCCCTTCCCCACTCCCCAATATAGTGAAGTTACCATATTGTTTAAAATTTAAGACATTATTTGGACAACATTTTGTTAAAGGGCGTAGTTATATATATACACATTGTTAGTATAATTTGTTTAAGGTATTAATATATTTAACTGGTTCTAATATATAATAATGTATTTTTTGGATGGATAGTTACATAGTGTAAGTCCTCTTAATGTAAGAATACGTGCAATATCAATGCACATTTGAATGAGAAGAGATCCGTACAAACTACAAGGTTAGCTTTTTGAAGAATTTGAATATTTTTAGGATAATACTTTGGGCAGAAATCACTTTTAACCCACAAGCAAATCTATTAACGTCTAGTAGCCGTAGAAACAAAAAATATATATATTATCGACTATTGCTCTCTTAATTCATTTCGCACTCGTTTGAGAATTACATGAAAAAATATTGGATATTTAGGAATTACATGAAAAAATATTTATAAGCCACAATTTTTTCATATCAAGATGGGAAAAAAAATGTTTATAAATGTTAGTTGAAGTACCTTAATCTAAAAAGTGGTGAACATTAATGAACAGTTTTCTAGAATTACTTACTAATATCTTCTAGGATAAAAGTGTTTTCGACCAATTAATTTTTTATTATTAGAACACACTATACGTCAAGAAATAGAATAAATCCATTTATTTCGTATTTTAAAGTGCATATATTGTAGCAACAAATAATTCATTTTTTTAGTGTGTGCTGTGTGGACATTAATTAAGCGTTCACACACATAACTATTGACAGCCTAGTACAGCTACACGTTGTCGACTCTTTCTGTTGATTTTTCGTAGTAATTACTAATTAATTAAACTTTATCTTAAACAATATCAGATCCACATAAACCAACAATCAATATTATAACAACCACAGGAAGGTTTTAATTAATGTGCGAGCTTTGAGTTGGCGTATTCACCCTCTATTTTATGAAAACCGTTATATAATTTTCTAACAAAAATTTACTTGCACCCTTTGTCTATATACCAAATCACTTCAACTTACGTGATTAAGTGATTTAATAAGCTAATATACTCCCTTCGGTCCACAATAAGTGATCAATTTGCTTTGGTCACACCTATTAAGAAAATATTAAATTTTAAACAAAAATAGTTAGTGTGACTAAACTACCCTTAATTAAATATTGTAGCATAATTTAATGTGAGGAGTAAAAGACTTTTTAGGGATACATACATAAGGGTAATTTTGAAAAGAAAATGAACTTTTTCTTGATTATGAGCCCGTTTGGACATAAGAAAATTTTTACTTTTTTTTTCAAAAAATTATCACTTTTTTTTTTGAAATCAGTGCTTGGCTATAAAATTTCAAAATTTTACTTCAAGATGAATTTTGAAATTTTTCGAAAATTTGAAAAACTCCAAAAAACTGTTTTTTCAAAATTTTCACTCAAATCATTCACAAAACTTCAAAAACAACCCAAAATTATATTCATGTCCAAACACAACTCTAATTTTCAAATACCATTTTCACTTGAAAAAAACTCCATTTTTTTCTGGAATTTTACAATTCTTATGTCCAAACGGCCACTATATAAATAGACAATTATTTTGAACCAAATTAAATAATAAATTGGTCACTTATTATGGACCGGAGAGAATATTACTTAATCGCGATAAAGTACGAAGAACCTATATATATATATATATATAGAAGATGAATTGACACTTTTCTTCTCATTTTTTTGGCTTTTGTCCCTTCATTCTTTGATTATTTTCCTTTCCTATAATAAAGGCCGGCAATGAAAAGTTGAAAGACCATATACTGAAAGGCCATTTAAGGGCAGCAAATGATAAAAATTGCGCGGGCACTTTATTTGATCGCCCCCATTTAACTTATACTTGTTTTTTTAAAAACTTTTAACTTGTACCTACTTTTTAAATAACTCCAGCTCCTCTTTCCCCCGCTGAGCTGAAGTTCACCAGTTAAGCTGAAGTTCGCCAGTTATAAAGACAAAACTTCAGCATACGGGACTGAAATTCCCCAGTTACAAAGAAAAAACTTCAGCAGCTGAAGTTTCCCATTTACTAGAGCTGAAAAGCTGAAGTTCGCAAGCTACTTCATGCCCGTCTACTAGAATACTGAAGTTTTGTGTGATTGCCTTTGCTACTTCAGCCCCGCATGCTGAAGTTATGCGCAAAAGTGGGTACGGATACAATTTTTTTTACAAAACGGATATAAGTTAAAACGCAAACATATTCTCTAGTTTATATATAAACATAAAACATCATGCATTTATAAATCTGATATAAACATCTTATGCGAATACGTGAAGATGAATCAGAACATTTTTTAGAGAAAAAAATTTGTAAAAGCAAACACCTCACTAATTTGGAAGAGATGAGCAAATGTTTATCATGTAGCACATTAATGCTTTGGTGTATAAATAAATAAATAAAAGTAGATAAAATAATGAAGTAAACAACTTTCATGTGAGGGAAAAAAGTAGAGAAGAAACAATCTGGGTTTCGGCTTCAAATGATGGGATATCAAACAGCTTGTCTTCCATTAAATGCAATTAAACTATGTTTTCTTTTTATTTTTCTATTCGGGAAATTAAATTTTTGTCTTTTTGAGGAATTATTTCGTAAGGTTTGTAGCTCCAAGAGTGTGGCATCGTGTGGTAAAGGAAACAGAACAATTATAAATTGATGATTCGTTAGAGAATATTAATTCCAACTAAATATTTATATTAAGCAAAATAATTTAATCATAAAATTTATAAAATAAAATGGCATTACTTAACATGAAGTTTATAGAAGAATTAACACAAATAGTTGATAACCTAATCGTTTAAACCAAAAATAGCAGGTGGAGGTATAATATATGCATAATTAACGTATTATATATATAATTATATATAATTAATGTGTAAATTATGTATATGATCAGAAAAGAGTAAACAATGAATATGACCGGTAATTTGTGTGAAGAACCAAGTTTATGTGCCAGAACAAAGTATAAATTTATCCACAACATTTTACTCTGCTTTAAAATTACACTTTGATTACAACTTCTTTAAGCATTAAGGATAAAATTGAGATTGTATTGGTAAAATCTGGTTTTGACACGTACTGCATGGCGATACGACATTGCTTGAGATAGGTTTTATCTCGGGGATAAACCAACAACGAATTACGGCCCAACGAGAAGTTCTCTCTGACTCGGTAACTCTTTCTCGGGGAAAAGAGAATCCTGTCCTGGTGAAGCACTTCTATCGCTAGTGTGTTAAAACATAAAATAGAAAATTGTTAGAAGAAATTGAAAAAGCAGTAAATGATAAAAAATATTTCGAGTCCACAATTTCCTTGTACGTCCTTAAGAAATTTTAACCCCCTCACAAGTTACCAAGGTAATGGATGACAATACAAACTGCAGGATACCAACGAACTCAAAGAACGGAGCAAAATCACACTTACGAATTTGAGAGAGAAACTGCGAAGTAGAATGCAAGATTTTCAGAAGGAAGTTCTGTATTTTCGAGTGAGTGAAAAGGAAGTCATGCCTCGAAATTTATAGACAATTATCGGAAGAGGTGTGATGACTGTTCAGGAAGAGGTGTCTGTCCAGAAGGGAAAAGCAGCGTTCAGCGTTTTGGATATTCCAGTTAATTCCATTAATGAACTGACTGACACTTAATTAATTCTTAATTAATTAATTAATTAAATAAATTTTGTCAAAAAATTAATCTTATCGATCATTTGACGAATCCGAATCCGAATCCGAATTTGAAGCCGACCGAAGCCGAAGTCGAGCCGAGCGACGACGACGGCGCTAGGCTTCATTCACTTCAACTCCTTTTAAGAGCTCTAAAAAGTGATTCTATATTTATACACACAAGTGTAGTTGTCCTTCACCAATATGGTACAAAGTTCATTTGTCATAAAGACAAAGCTCACTTGATTCAAAATTTTCATTTCCCTCCATTTTATTTTTCACCATTTCCCAATTCACACTTCTACTTTTTAAGGCCCAATGGCTTAAAATCCAACAATCCCCCACATGAATGGGGAATGGATGTAACAAGAATGAACATAGATGAAAGTTGTGTGATTTGCTAGTAAGGATTAATTGCATCTGGATAAGTTGTTTCCCTTTGAACTTTCTGTAGTGAGCATATGTCGGATATAATCGGTCAATCGGTAAATTTGATAACTTTGAACCGTCGAACTTTAGTGTATACCTAGACAACCATATGTCACACAACCAACCCTTAACCGTCTTTTGGTTCTCACTGTTGTGTTCGTTTCAGCCATTAACACCGCCTGGTTTCATAAGTGCATAGAGAATTGGTCTTACAGAATTCTCATTGAAGCGGCTTCCACTTCACACTTACATAGGTGATTCCTAAACGTGTAATCCTTTAGATTGACACTATTTGATAAATGCCACATCAAACTTAGGTAATCATTAAAGAACGTGTAAATTCTATCCTTGTTACTGAACATTGTCTTCATCACGAGAAGGGACCAAAGATTTTACTTTGACAATGTTGAGCCGGTCAATCACAACTTTTTTTGAGCTCCTTGAACCTAGATCTCAGAATATCATAAATTCTAGGTAGAGTTACCGCCATGATGACTTGTCCTCGGCCGTAGTCCCATTCCCTTAGATGATTTCTCAACTCCCTCTCTAGTAAATCCTTTTGTAAGCGGATCCGCCACATTATCCTTTGATCTTACATAATCAATAGTGATAATTCCACTAGAAAGTAGTTGTCTAACAGTTTTATGTCTTCGTCGTATATGATGAGACTTTCCGTTATACATAACGCTCCCTGCCCGTCCTATTGCAGCCTCACTATCGCAATGTATGCATATAGGAGCCAAAGGTTTTGGCCAGAACGAACTGTCTTCTAAGAAATTTTGAAGCCATTCAGCTTCTTCGTCGACCTTATCTAAAGCTATAAACTCTGATTCCATTGTAGAGCGAGCGATGCACGTCTGCTTGGAAGACTTCCAAGATACTGCTCCACTGCCAACAGTAAAGACATATCCACTTGTGGACTTTGTTTCTGTTGAGCCGGTTATCCAATTTGCATCACTATATCCTTCGATAACCGCAAGATATTTATTGTAGTGCAAAGCGTAATCTTGGGTGTATTCCAAATATCCTAGAACTCGTTTCATTTCCACCCAGTGATGTTTTTTGGGATTAGAATCGACTAAGTTTACTTATTGCACAAGCTATATCAGGACGTGTACAGTTCATGATATACATTAAGCTTCCCAACACACGAGCATAATACAATTGAGACGTGCTTTCACCTTTATTCTTGACAAGATAATGG